>JAQSVH010050080.1:0-34812 GCA_029448705.1 Adansonia digitata | reverse complement strand
ATAAAAATAATAAAATAAAAAATTTATATTAAATTTAAAATTACTATATAAAAAATAGTAACTAAATGCATGAATGATTATAATTGAATGTACGAAATACTATAATTAAAGTACGACTCACCATAATTAAATATACGAATGATTATAACTAAATATACAACTCATCATAACTAGATGTACGAAATGACTATAACTAAATGTACAAACTGACCCCCACTAAATTGTTGCTAGAGACAAAGGCAGCCAAAAGATAAGACAAAAATAAGGTAAAATGGTAATTACAGTTTTTATGAATAAGTCTAATAATTATTAATTCCTATTTTGATATTAATTTTTTGGCTTTATGCTTTTAATAATTATTATTGCATTTGACTTTTTTTTGGTCAACCAGTTTTCTTTTTTCTTTTTTAACCAACGGCTTAAATGAAGTAATTCAGATCTAATGACCTATTTTATTTTAAGCTGATAACAAGCTTATTTTAGTAAGCTGATTCTAGAATTTTCCCCCATTCACCATCAAACAGTAAAGCTAAGAAGTACAAAACTTGTCCATTTCTATACCTAAACCCTTTACACGCACGTGCACTGGATTGGGTCCAAAGGTGCTCATGGCCGGCCAGGCTGGACCAAGGCTCAGACATTTTTCTTTTATTTGATGTCGGTCAAGTTAATTTAGTTGTTTATTTTATTATTTAAAAATATTAAAAAATATTTTAATTAATATTTATATATTTTATTATTAAATTTAAATAAAAATTTAAATCGGACTAAATTAGATTGATTTAAATTTGAAAAATCTCTTAAATCAAGCCCACCAAACCCAGCAAAAGCAAATCGATCTAGATTTTTTTTCTTACTTTTCTAGGACACTTTGACTGTGTTTTGACATTCATCTAACCTTTTTGAACTATGGTGATCAGTACTGTATCGATTTCAAAATGAAACGGTACCGGTGATAGTTAGTTTCTTTTCGGCTTTGGTTTCGGTTGGCATAGGAGTGTTTCGGACGTACTAGTCGAAAAACAATGTGACAGTCGATAGAAAGTCTGCCACTAAATTAATATAATAATTAAATTAAAAAAATTAAAATTTAAAAGTTTTTGCTATACTCTCTTCCCAAAGTCCAACTCCATCCTTCGACTCTACTTCACATTTTCACCTCTTTCTCTAAAGTCTAAAACCTAACATTTTAAATAAAAAATTGGCTTTTCTATTGCAGTTTTCTTTTACAGATTTTGCTCATCCCTTCCAGGTTTGTTTTGTCATATTTTTTTTTTTACAATTTAAACTTTCAACACCATTTCCATAGTGACCTTCATAGACCTAATATAGTGTAAGCTTTTGCTTCCTTGCTTTGTCCTCTTCCTTATGTCGTGAATAGAAACAACAAATCTTAAATTCTACCAACCAAGAGCTATTTTGTCTATAATTTTATCAAAAAATGAAATTAAATTATTAATGCAAAATGTCACCATGACAATAAGAAAAAAGAAATCATGGGGGAAAAACAAGAATCAAACATAAATGATTAAAGAAATCCTTACTTACATTTGGAAACTAAAAAAAAACTGTCAATATTTTTTTGTAAAACTTAATTTATTCACTCTAAGAAAAGGAACTATCACCACCAAAATTTTTTCCCTGTCGAAACACTCAGTAGTTATTTCAACTATACATTCTTTTTTTCTTTCTAATAGGAAGACTTCATTTACTTTCAAGTTTTTAGCTCTTCATTGCATTCTTAAGATTCCAGTAAATCATCACAAGCTGTTGTCATTTGCCTTCCACCTTTGTGAATTTGAGGCTTATCTCTAAATATCGTTCGTGCATTTCCTTCAATTCATTTTCCATTGATTTATTTCTTTCTTTTAATGATTCTAGTTCAGCTATCAATTCATCCCAGTTACTATCTTTATCGACAATGGAGCTTCTTAGTTTTTTCTTTGTCAAACTATCATCCGTTCTATAAATAAGATATCAACAGAAGTAATTGTTAGTTACTTACCCTTTCTTTGGTTTCTTCAACAATCTTCTTAGTATTTATTCCTTTAACTAACTGACTCAGAAACTAAAGTTCTATTTCTTTGAGTCTTGAGCAAATCATGAGTTGCAATTTGTATTACTACATATTAATAGCTTGTAAATATGCAAGGTGAAATGATTAAGTTTATCCGAAATTAAGAAGAAATCTTACAATTAATGTATACAAATTTCATTCTGTAAAGCTAATCAATCCACACCTATCCAAGTAGCTATAGCATAGTATAGGATAGGACATTCAGCTATGTAATGATCATGTAATTTACATGCTTATTCAATTGATAAATTGAAATGAAATTGCCCTGATCAGTTAAAATAATTTTCATTTTAATAACTTAATTTCATGATATAGTGGATTGATTAAGTTAATTTTTTTTAGATATTTCATGCGAAAAATGCATTAAGTGAATCAAATATTGCTTTTGCTCCTACAAAATCGGAGGATCCTACTTGGGCTCATGGTCAAAAGGTGTTAGACAAAAGGAAGCAAAGCGTACGTATTTATTATAATAAGCATAGACAAGGTGTAAGCATTGCTCATTTAAAGCAACATTTAGTTAAAGTTTCAAGGCAAGTTGGAATTTGTTCTGAGGTACTTTCTGATGTGCAATGGCAGATGAAAAAATTGCTTAATGATTTAAAGAAGGAATAATCTAAAAGAAAAAAAATTAGAGTGAAATTGGAAATCCCTATGGCCATATTGTTCTTAGTGATGAAAATAAAGATAATAATGTGCTAAGTAGTCCTTCAATTGGATCTAAAACAGCAAAAGGAAACTGATTTTGAATAGTAATCATCAAAAAGGAAAAAAAGTGCTCCAAAGTTACATTGCTTTGAGAACTACTTTTGGTGCTCAACCTACCATCAAAAGTGCATTGCAAAGTAAAGAAACTATTCAACAAACAAAAATGGTAGTGGAAAAATGGTGGTTTGATACTAACATAACATTTAATGCTGCTAGATCAAGATATTATCAACCGATGATTGATGCTATAATAGCAATTGGTCCAGGATTCAAAGCACCAAAATATCATGAGCTTAGAGGTGTTCTTTTAAAAGATAGTGTACATGAGGTTAATGATTATCTTCTTGATATCAAGAACTTGTGGAAGACTTATGGATGCTCTATCATGGCTGATAGGTGGACAAATCAAAAGCAAGAACCAATAATTAATTTTTTTGTCTTTAATCCACGAGAAACAATGTTTTTGAAATCTATTGACGCATCAAGACTCACAAAAGATTCAGAGACGTTGTTTCAAATGTTTGACGAGATTGTTCAAGAAGTACGGTATGAAAATATTGTGTAATTTATTACAAACAATGATGCTTCTTATAAATGTGCTGGGAAAAAATTACGGAATAAGTAGGACACTTTCTTTTTGGACTCCTTGTGCTACTTATTGCATTGATTTGATGTTACAAAAGCTTTGCGAATCTTAGGTACTTTTCTATCATTGATCAAACTATTTAGAAAGCTAGAAAAGCTACTAAATTCATCTATAGTCATGCTTAGGTACTTGCTTTAATGAGAAAAGAATACACAGATGGTAGAGATTTATGTTGCCCCACTATCACAAGATTTGTTACACAGTTCTTGAGAAGAAAGAGCTTAGGCAGATGTTTACTGGAGGTAAATGGGTAGATTCATGTTATGCAAAAAGTAATGTTGGGGAAGAAATAACTTTTATTATCCTCGAAGATAAAGATTTTTTATGTTAGTGTCAACACATTATGAAAGTTAATGAACCACTTGTGAAAGTTCTTTATCTTGTTGATGGTGAAAAAAAACCAAGTATGGTTATTTGTATGAAGCTATGGACAAGGCAAATGAGACTGTAAAAATAAGGTTCAAGAATTGGGTTTCTCAATATATGCCATATTTGAGAGTGATCAATGAAAGATGAGATAAGCAACTTAGTTCTCCTTTGCATATGGTAGGTTGCTTGCTTAATTCGAGCATTTTTTTAGACCATCTTTTAACAGGAAAAATGAAGTTACAAGAGTTTCCTTAATGCTCTTACAAGATTGGCTCCCGATGATGATATACAAGACATAATTAGTGCACAAATTGAAGAGTATACGAATTCTAATGGTGATTTTGGAATGTCTCTTGCTATAGGTTAAAGGGCAAAGTTAAATCCAGGTAAAATATTAGTGGTTTTTTATACTTAATTGTAATATGATTATATGATTTAATTTGTAATTTAATTCTTTTTAATTTTACATGAAGTATCATGGTGGGAACAATTTGGGAGTGGCACATTGGAGCTAGAAAAATTTGCCATTCGAGTGCTTAGCCAATGTACTAGTGCAACTGACTGTGAAAGAAATTGCAGCACATTTGAGTTCATCCACTCCAAAAGGCAAAATAGGCTAGAGCTTAAAAGATTGAATGATCTTGTCTTTGTTTGTTACAATTTAAAACTCTGAGAAAGGTATTTTTTTTTTACAATTAATTATATTTATAGTAAAGAATCTTATTAGTTTTACTTATAATGTTCAATACTTCCATGTTAGTATTATTTGAATTTTACTTGTTTTCTAATTACTAGGAATCCTAATAAAGGAAAACAAGTTTTGGATCCTATTAGTCTTGGGAACATTGACATTATGTAAGATTGGCTAGCTGAAAAGCCAACCGTTCTTAATAAGGATGACTTTGATATGGATTAGGAAGCTATTGAAGAGCCTTTGGTTACTTCTTCAAAAATTGTTGAGGATGAAAATGTTGTTTTTGCTTAAGATGATGAAATCAATATTCCACCAAATGAAAGTCAAATGGGAATGGGCTAGTATTTTTGGAGAACTTGGAAATATAAATGATGTTGATGAATGATCATGTTTGTATTGATATCTTGTTACTTCAATCTCATATGCTTGCTTGCTTAATGATGACTTTTATTTGGTATTTTGGTGTTTAATGTTTTAGGTTTGGTTTTATTTGATTTGCTAAATGAATGATCTTATTTGTATTGGATTTGCTCAATGAATGACCTTATGTGTATTGGTTTGCTTAATGACGTTTTGTATTGGCTGAAGTATTTTATAAAGCATTATATATAATTGATGAATATTCAATATTTGAAATTTATTTAATTGCATTCTTTAATAGTTGAAAATATTTTTCGTATACATACATTGAAACTTTTCAAAAATATTGATAAACCTAAAATGATAAACCAAAATATACTTCTACCAGTATGTATCTGTACCAGAACAAAAACTGTATGTCCACTGGTACAGCACTGACTACCTTGCTTTGAACCCCGTAATGATCATATAAAAAAGAAAATTGAGAAAAATTGTTTAGTATTTTGCAAAGCTATTGCTTATAGGCCGATCATAAAATTTTTTAATTTTATAAATATTTATATTTTATTAATTTTGTTTATGCTAAAAATTTATTGACGATAAATAAAATAATTTATCCATTTTGTATTTGTGAAGTTTCTTTTTTGAGCAATTTATAAAGTTATATAATACAATATAAATAATACCAAATACAATAGATACTATACGTTTTCATTATAAATGTGCTGCATATAATGCCTAATACATGGCTTTTTTTCTAGTCAAGTGAGTGAGAAAAGGAACAAATGAGAGGAAAGAAATAGAAAAAGAGAGAAAGGTGGAAGGAAATGAGAGGAGAAAGGAAGGAAAAAGAAAAAGAAAGAGAGAGGGAAAGGGAAAGAGGAAGGAAAATCATTTTGGAAACATGATAAGGAGGGAAAAGGAAAAAAGAGAAAGAGAAAAAAAAGGGCTAAGGGAAATAAAAAAAGATAAGGAAATTTTGTATTCTCGTGTTCATTTATGTTTTGGTTTTCTATTTATTTTTTATGTATTATTATAAATTTATATAAATTTTAAATGATAATAAGTCATTTTATGTATATTTTATACATACATATATGCGTATCATATTCTTATTATTTTTTTTATATTGCTTTTAAGTTAAATAGATTTTTTGCATATTAACCATTTGTTTTATATAGATTTTGATTTATCTATTTATTTATGCCTTTCTCATATCATTTTTTGCATATTATCGTATTTTAATTATTTTCTCATTATGCTTTTGTTTTGTATCTCAATTAATCTCATTTTTTTTTATAATTTATCATAATTATTCAATTTATATTTTATTAATTAATTATGGTCTTTTATTTTTAAATAATGTATCTAAAGTTGTTGAATAACATATTAACTTCCATATTAATTTAGCATCCATATCTAATTAAACTATGTATTTAAAGGGATTAGTATGCACGATCACTTATGATCGATTTAAGATCTGTAACCAATTCACTAGGGAAAAGATTTTTTTTATTTTTTGTTTTATTTTTAAATAATGTATATAGTCGATTTAAGATTGGTAACCCATCCACTTGGAAAAAAATTTTTATTTTTGGTTTTATTTTTGAATTATGTATATAAAAGAGTTAATCTTTACATTTATTCACAAGTCAATTTAGTATCCTTACTGACCTACTTAAGAAAATTTTTTTCTTATTATTATTTTATTTTACAATGATGTATTTAAAGTAATTTATCTCCAATTGACTCAGAAATTAATTCAAGATCTGTACTCGATTTTAAACAATTATTTAACTTAAAATTTTCATAATTAAATATGTTAATATTAATATTATTGCAATTTTAAAAAATAAAAAATAATTATAATTTAATAAAATTCAACTTTAAAATCAATTTTTATAATTAATTAATTAATTTTTTTAAACAGCCCCATTACAGGCAGATTAAATGCTAGTATAATGTAAAAGAAGATCAATCAAACTAGATAATCATGGACCTTATAGTATTATACCAAAATTTCATTGAAAAGAACGTAGAAATAAAATGTTGTTTGGTTTGTGAGTGTTGATAAAATAATTCCCAATAGTAACAAAAAATAACCTTTTTTTAACTTTTCTTTTTCTCTTTTCACATTTTTTTAAAAATCATTATATTGTTGTGAAATTGGTGAAAATTGGTAAGTTTGATAGTATGCAAGCAAAGCAATGATAAACATAGATATAAAACAGAAAGGCAATCAAGTTATGGCCTTTATATCAACATTAAGTTGGGTCTGTATTGATTATATATAATCAAATTATAGAGATTACGATCTTATAATCTTAATCAAATTATCAGAAGATTCAGAAAAATAGAGAAAATACTTATTTTTCTTATTCAATTCAGTATATTTACAATGAGAATGCTATGGCCTTTATATCGGCATCAAGTTAGGTCTGTATTGATTATACATAATCAAATTATAGAGATTAAGATCCTATAATCTTAATCAAATTATCAGGAGATTATAATCTAGTAATTTTATTATGAATATTAGGAGATTATGATCCAATAACCGTAATCAAAATATTAGGAGATTACTAGTTATAAAAAGTCCAATATTCCATAACACTCCTCATTTGGACCAGCCATTATTTCTTAACTGGGCTTGTACTTATTGCCTTGTTAAAAACCTTAAGTCGAAAAAACCCAGTGGGACAAAAACCAATCAAAAGGTAAAAATAGTACAATGTATAGCCTATGTAATGCTCCCTTTTAATTATACTTAATGATTACACCAAGGGTCAATACTTTCAGGGCATTTCACTTTAAAGACAAATCAACCTTACACCTTGTATGCTCTCCTCATACAAATGCCATATCAAAGTTTTTTAAAGGTTGACATTGGCAATGTTTTGGTAAGTAGGTCCGTAAGATCATTTGAGGAGCTAATCTATTTGACATCAACTTATCAACTTTCTTAAAGTTCATGTATATGAAAGAACTTTGGCTAGATGTGCTTAATCCTATCTCTCTTAATATATCCATCATTAACTTGTGCTATACACGTAGCATTATCCTCATAAATAATTATAAATAAATCTGTAATCGATCTCACACCATAAGAACTATGTGCATGAGACAAAATGAATCTTAACCAAACATACTCTTTCCCAACCTCATAAAAGGCTATAATTTTGGAGTGATTGAAGGATGTGGCTACTAATGTCTATTTAATAGATTGCCAAATACCATTATAACAAAATAAATAACTAATTTGTGAGTGAGCTTTGTGTGGATCAGACTTATATCTTGCATAACATATCCAACTAACCCCAAATTAGTGGATTCTTAAGAATAAAATAAACCTAAGTATGTAGTTTCATAAAGATAGTAGAAGATATGCTTAATTCCATTTCAATGTCTCTTTGTTAGCTTAGAACTAAATCTTGCTAAAAGATTTACCACAAAAGCAATATTGGGTCTCGTACATTGTCTCAAGTACATCAATGCCCTCATCGGTATGAGATATGGTACTTTAGGACTAGGTATTTCTTATTTGGTTCCCTAGAATGAAACATATCCTTTTCAAGTTTGAGAAACCTCACTACCATGAGTGTGCTCAATGGATAAGATTTGTCCATATCAAATTTTTTAAGTAGTCACTTGATGTAAGCTGACTGATAGACAACTATTTCGTTTTCCTTGTGCTTAAGCTCAAGACTAAGGCATAATTTGGTTCTTCCCAAATCCTTAACTTCGAACTCCCTTTTTAGGCACTCGATAATTTCATTCAACTCTTTAGGATTCATTATCATATTTATGTTGTTTATATAAACTACCACCATAGCAAATTCGTTATCCAGTTTTTTAATAAACAAACATGGTTAGATATGATCATTCTTGTATCCTTTTCCAATAAAGTACTCACTTAAGCACTGATACCATATGCGGCTGGGTTGCTTTAGCCATACAAAGATCTTTGTAACTTTATTAATTGCAAGGAGTGGAAGCTTCAGGCATTTTGAATCTCTTGGGAATCTTCATATAAATATTGGAACCTAATGAACTATTATTGGCGGTTCGAACAAGCCTAAAACCTCATGCTTAGCTAAGGAAGCCAATTTAGCCATGATTGCTTCTTTCTATTTAGGCCTCTCTTGCCTAACATTCAATCATAGATCATGGTTTATGATCATCATGCATAGTATCATGAGCTATTGAGTATGGAAACATACTATCAATGATGATCTTATTCTGATCTCATACTTTATTATAGTAGGTAATGGGAAATTCAATATTCCCTAGGTTAGTGATTTTGTCATGGGTTGCCTCTTCAAAGGCATTATGCATCTCTGGAGTATGCTCAACTCTAGGCTCTTCAAGAGTGGATTCCAAATTCCACATTTTTCATTTTCTAGGAGTAATGTCTTTCGATCTTATTGATTGGGCATCCACGCCACTAGTGTATGCAATCTTGATGCATTTGCACTAGTTTATCGAGGACACTAATCTAGCTAGAGCATTTATAGCTAGGGTATGAGACTTCATGACCCTTATAGCATCATTAAATGCATCAAGAAATTAGTTTGCAATGTTTTGAAGATGAATGATTTTATGTATCTTGTTTTCACACTCAGAGGTCCTTGAGTCTAAATGAGATAGATGCTTTTCAAACCAAGGGTAAAAAGATAAAATTTTCAACCAATCACAAATTACCACATGTAAATTTAAAAATTTTTTAATTAAGGAATTATCAATTAAACTCTGTATCACCATGTGAAATCAATGACATCATATACAAAGACATCATAATTAGTTATTTATCTTTTGTTAAATTAAATTAATTATAAGACCAATAAAAGAGTTTTATCTCTAATGCAATTAAATTAATTAAAAGATAAATTCTTTTGAAACATTTTTATAAAGAAACTATATTCTTTAAGAACTCTCTTCCACTTAGCTCATTGGCACTATAAAAATAAGCTTGTACCAAAGCCATCAGCACAATTCATAAGTCTAAAGAGAAGAAGTAGATTTTGAAGATATAAATTCTTTCCAAAATTTTAAGAATATTTCTCTAAAGAATTTGAAGAACGTGAAGATTGCTACTCTTGTTCTTCAAAAAGTTACTTTTTAATCATGTTCTGATGATAGAAAAGAGGCGAATTCTGCTTGTTGAGATCAAGTCGCAAAGATTCTTAAAGTGGACTCCATCGATTCAAGATCAAGTCTGAAGATCTTTGAATCCACGCTTATATTAAAGAAAAAAATATCAAAGGATTTCTTTATTTATAGAATATCTAGAGATTGTAACTCAAAGTTTGATAAATAAATTTTTTATTTGTCTTCAAATTTCCTTTATCATATTTTGGCAGGAAATTTGTATGTACAAATTTCTAGCACATCCTATAGGACCATCTCTGCCTTTCATCTTTTTTCTTCAAAATTCAAGTTATCAAATTGCAATGGCTCCCAAAAAGATCCTTGTCAACAAACCTACTTGAGCTAGTCCCACAATCTACCCTATTTATTAGCAAGCAATGATATCTTTACTCATCACATGGCACTAGGGAGAAGACCAAATCCCTTTCTAAACTTTATGATCAGACTTTTACAATGCTTAGGCAAAATCCATTCTTTAAGACTTTCTTAGTTCAAGACTTAGAATGAGTTTTTGGATCAATTGCAAACCTCCAAAGAGCATTCAAGAAGCAAGATAGTTATTCAAACAATGGCTTTATACCACTTTCTTCTCCAAAAGCAAGTTATGAAGTAATAAATGTCTTGACAATTGGCACTACATCATTGCAAGAGCAGGTTGCACTTTTTATTAAGTCTGTTAAGACTTTCGCAGTAAGCATCAAAGAGAAAGATGACTAGATCACTTTTTTGATGGAGAACATTGTTAGTTTCATTAGAGAAAGATCAGTGGCCTTAGGTGAAAATAGCCAATCAAACCCTCAATTTAATGTTAGAAAGTTAAATGTTAAAGATCTAAGGATTCAGAATAAAAACTTAGTGAAGTGATCACAATAAGTCAACTCAAAGATCTTATGAAAAAAGCTATCAAGGATTAAGTTAATAGTGTTACTCAACCTTCATACACATAATCAAAGCCATATTCTCCAAGGATTGATCATCTGAGAATGCTTGAAAAATACCAACCTCAGAAGTTCCAGCAATTCGATGGAAAAAGAAATTTACACCAATATGTTGTACACTGTGTAGAAACTTACAATAATGTTGGCATATATGGAGATTTCATGGAAAAAAATTGTTCGATCATTGAAGGGCAACGACTTTAAGTGGTATATTGATCTTAAGCCTGGGACAATTGATAGCTGAGAATAACTTGAGTGAGAATTTCTTAATTAGTTCTATAGTACTCATTGCATTATCAGCATGATTGAGCTAACAAGCTTATGCCAATGGAAGGATGAGCCGATCAATGATTGTATCCACATATGGAGGAATTTAAGTCTTAACTACAAAGAAAGATTGTTTAAGTATTTTGCCTTTGACATGTATATATAAGGCATTAATTAGGGCTTGCTCTACATTCTTCAAAAGATCAAACCTAAGACCTTTGAAGAGCTTGCTATTCGTGCTCATGATATAGAGCTGAGTATGACATCTTCTATAAATTAAGAGCCTCATGTGCAAGATCCACAAAAAAGGTATAGAAAAGTAGGACGCCTAAAGGGAGATAAAACCTTTGTCAATAAAAAAAGCAAACTATCCATGGTTGTGAGTACTAAACCTTTTAAGATCTCCCAAGTTAAAACAAGCTCAAGAGGTGAAACCTGCATCTACTAAAGACAAAGGCAATGTTAAGATCACTTTGAAAGAGAGGCAAGAAAAGATTTATCTTTTCCCTGATTCTGATGTTGCAAGCACATTGGAAGAACTTTTAAAGACTAAATTGATTCAATTACCAAAGATAAATCAACATAAAAATGCTAATAAAATTGATAATCCCAATTATTGCAATAATTATTGTTTAATTAGCCATCCTTTAGAAAATTGCTTCATTTTAAAGGGCAAAATTATGGGACTTTATGAAAAGGGAAAGATCAAATTTGAAGAAGAAACGATGTTGTCAAATTTGGCATCAGTCACTATGGTTCTTTAGTCCAACTTCGTAGATAGAAACATAAAGTTTGGCTCTTTTGATCCCATTAGACTAACTACAAATGCAAATATAATGCCTAATCTTTAAGAGAATAGGGGCAACCATTCATAACAAAAGGTAAATAAAGATGATAATGGTTGAGCATTAGTCACACATCGAAGAGGTAGAAAATAAAATCTTTAGAAGCCTGTAGAGGTCCCTATAAATGCTAAAATAATCAAATGACAATATAAAGCTCCAAAACCCTAAGTGCCTCGAATAAAAGCAAGGTTATCTAAGGATGAAGATCCAACTTGGAGAGGGTAAAAAAGACTAGTCACTTTGAATAAGTACATGCCGATACAATTTAGAATTAAAGATTTGGTCCCCATATATTGTTACAATATAGATGGTAATGAAAATTTTGAATATAAAGAAAATATTGATGCAACTGCTTTTAAAGTTAAGGATAATTCTTGTGATTCAAACATTAGCTTTTTTGATGAAGATTCACTCTTTAGAATAGACCATTATTTGTTGTGGGATTTGCTTTTAAACAAAAAATCAATCAAGCTTTGGTGGATAATGGTTTCGCTATCAATATACTCCCTTTAAAGATAATGAACGAACTAGGTGTTCTTTCAAATGAAATATTGGAAAGCCGCCTAATGATTCATGGATTTAACTAAGGGGCCAAAAAGCTCTTGGAAAGCTTAGACTTTAACTATTCATTAGAGATATGGAATCTCACTCACTTATTTGTGTGATTGATGCCAAAATAACATACAATATGTTGTTAGGACGACAATAGATACATCAAAATTGTGTGATTTCCTTAATTCTTTATCAATGCTTTAAGTATTATAGAAATGGTTAGGTCAAGATGATTGTTGCCGATGCCAAAAAATTTACTTCAATAGAAGTCCATTTTGCAGATACTAAATTTTATGTAGAAAACGCTTTCATTTAAGAAATAATATCCACTCCTATGAAAGAATTAAAGCAAAAAGAAAAGTACTCCATTCCTTCCACCAACGAAGATAAAATCAGTCAAGGTTTAAAGAATTTAACTCTTTCCCTTACTAACTTGGAAGAATCAACAATTCTTAAACCTTTCTTGAAAGAATATGTTAGGCTAGTGCAATAACCTTTCTTTGAACATCAAGATCTTTTTTCTTATTAGGCTAAGGGTATCAATCTTAATACTTATAAATTACTTGTCAAAGCTAGATATAAGCGGGAAGATGTTGTAACATTGCCAAAAGAGCCTAGCAATGCAAAGTCACGAAGTCTAATCAAGGTTTTTAGGTCTAGCTGAAAAAATTGATCATGTTGTGACATCCAAAAAAGGATTTGAATTTTTTTCCATTAAAATTGAAGAATCATAAAAAGACTTCAGGATATATAAATGTAGAGGAAATTTTTAAAAAGTTAGAAGATTTAATAGAGCCACCAAAATCTTCAATGTTTAGACATTTGAAAACACGTACAACACAAGGCTCGATGTGTGATCATTTGAGCATTCAATCACTTTGAAGGTCAGTGTTTGAGCGGATAAGGTCAAAATCCATTAAAGTTTTGCAAGTGATTTGATACCTATTCATGCAAGGCTCTAAAAAGGACAACCATAGTTGAAAAGGAAAAGCTTCAGCCTTTAAAGAATCAAGGGATTTTCATAGAAAAATTTCTTCTTGAATAAAAAGTAAAGCACATGGAAAGTAACTATCTTGAAGTATTGAAAGCAAGAAAACATATGATGGTTGTCCTTCAAGAAAAACTTAAAGAAATGAAAATTATTGCTTCTTATCATGTATCTATAAAGAAAGCCGATGAAGAACTTAAGGAAAAAGATACCCAAAAAGCCTCTTTATCATTTGAGGAAGGAAACTAGGCTACCATTGATCAGCAAAAAGAGGTCAACATCGCTACCAATAAAGATCCACGACTGATTTTTATTAGCGTTTATTTCTTTTCAAAAGAGGAAAAGACTTATCTTTATCTTTTGATTGAAAATTGAGATGTCTTTGCTTAAATCTATAAAAAAAATGCCAAGACTTGATCCAGAAGTAGCTATGCATCATGTATGTGTCAAAAAGACTCTCAAACCTATTAAATAAGCTCAACAATGTTTTCATCTTGACTTGATTCCTCAAATTGAAGCTTAAGTAAAAAAGTTCATTAAAGCTGGCTTTATTAGAAAAGTCAAGTGCCTTATTTAGATCTCAAATATTGTCCTAATAAGAAAAAAAGAGCCCGACTTCGAATTTGTGTGGACTTTCAAGATTTAAACAAAGCTTGTCTGACAGATGATTTTTTCTATCCTTATGACTAAAATGATAGTGGATGGTACAACTGGGCATAAGGCTTTGTCTTTTATGGATGGATGATCATCTGGTTAAAATTAGATTCCTATGGTTCCAAAAAATTAAGAACTTATTGCATTTTAAACTCTAAAAGGAATACACTATTATAAAATTAGGCATTTTTTAGGTTAAAGAATGCTAGTGCTACTTATTAAAAGCAATGCATAAGACCTTTGATGATATTCTTCACAAAAATGTTGAATGCTATGTGGATGACTTGGTTATGAAGCTAAAAAAAGGGGTAGATCATCTTGTTGATCTTAGTCAAGTGATCGAGAGATTACAAAAGTACCAGTTGAAGATGAATCTACTAAAGTGTGCCTTTAGAGTATCTTTGGGTAAGTTCTTGGGGTTTATTGTGTGACATTATGGAATTAAGATTGATTAGTCAAAGATAGATGCAATCATGAAAATGCTAGAACCAGGTAATATTCATAAGCTAAAAAGCTTGCAAAAAAGATTAGCGTATATCCGACAAACTATATCTAACTTGGCTAGTCAATATCAACCATTGAATTGAATGGTGAAAAAGGATGTTCCTTTTGTTGAGGATGAAGCTTATAGTAATGCTTTCAAAAGCATCAAAGCTTATTTGTTGCAGCCACCAATTTTGAAAGCACCCATATTAGGAAAACCCTTGATCCTTTATATCACTGCACAAGAACATTCTTTAGGAGCTTTTTTGGCACAAGAAAATGATGAAAGAAAAGAAAATGCACTATACTATCTCAACAGAACCTTCAACAGCGCTAAATTAAATTATTTTCCCATTAAAAAGATTTATTTGGCATTAATGTTAGCTATTAAAAGGTTGAGGCCTTATTTATAAGCTCACTCTATTTGTTTGATATCTTGAGCACATTTTTTCAAATATCTCATGTTTAAGGCTGTAATTAGTGTAAGATTAGCAAAATAGGCTATCTTGTTACAAGAGCTTGATATCACTTATATTCCATAAAAAACTACCAAAGAGCAATCACTAGTTAATTTTCTTGGAAACCATCCTATTCTGGATAATTGAGAATTCTCTAAAGATCTCTTAGATGAAGGTGTTCCTTTTATCAAAACTCCAGGCCATGAAAGTTGTTCTTTAATAGCACTGTTCAATAAGATGGAGTTGGAGCAAGTATTATATTTGTTACTTCAGAAGGATAAGTGTTGCCTTATAAATTCACTCTCATTGAAAATTGTTCAAACAATGTAACAAAATACTAAGCTCCGATCATTGGACTAGAAATGACAATAGATATAAAGATCACCTAACTTAAAGTATATAGAGGTTCTAAATTAGTAACCCACCAACTTTTTTCACTTTATGAAGCAAAGCCTAGAGCTTTTATCACATGTTAACTATGAGGAGAAACTCTTAGAATGGTTTGACAATGTGAGTTAAAGCATATACCAAGAAAAGCAAACAAGCAAGTAGATTCTCTAGCTAATTAGGCATCAGTTCTTACATTGTCAAGTAACAAAATAAAGTTTTCTTTGTGTAAACAATGGGTTTTTCTTTCACTTACTTTCTACGAAGAAGATGATTGAAAATTTAACATTGTTTCAGTTTGTGAAGTTATGAAAGAAGATTAGAGACAACTATTGTTTAATTATATAGAACGTGTAAAATTACTCAATGACCCAAGGCATAAAACAGAAATGAAATGTTAAGCTCCTTGGTTTATTTGCTTCAAGGGTACACTTTATAGTTGCTCTTTTGAAAGAGTTTTTCTTTAATGTAGAGAAGAAGATGAAGCGTCTAAAACCTTATAAGAAGGTCATTTCGGAGTTTGTAGTGTACATCAATTTGGAGCTAAGTTGCATTTTCAAATTAAAAGGATGGGATACTATTGGCTAACAATGGTAAAAGACAACTATGCCAAAAGTGTCATGCTTGTCACTTTCATGATAACTTCATCCATCAACCTCGTGAGCCATTGCATCCAAAAATCATATCTTGGCCATTTGACGATTGGGGACTTGACTTAATAGGACCATTGCCAAAGAGCTTGATGAGGAATATGTATATACTTGCTATTACATATTACTTTTTAAAATAAGCAAAAGCAATACCTTACAAAAATATAAAGAAAGAAACTATTACAACTTTCATTTGAACTAACATCATTTATCGATATGGTGTACCATGTTACATAACTGATAACAGGAAGAACTTAGACATGAGCAAATTATGTGCATAGTTTGACTTCAAGCAATACCACTCTTTAATATACCTTGTCGCAGTGAATGGATTAGTAGAAGCTTTTAGTAAGACTTTATGTAATCTTCTCATGAAAGTTGTTAAACATTCAAAGAAAGATTGACATGAAAAGATGGGAAAAACATTGTGGGCTTATTAGACTACATATCACACACTAACTCAAGCCATTCCCTATGCGCTTGTTTATGGTGTAGAAGCTGTTCTACCACTTAAGCAACAAATTCCATCATTAAGGATTGCAATCGAAGGTTTTACTAGTAAAGACAATGTCTGCCTATGCTTAAAGGAACTAGGAGCCTTGGATGAGAAAATGTTGGAAGCACAACAATGCTTGGAGTGGTATCAAGCTTGATTATCCAAAGCTTTTAAAAAGAAAGTTAGTTAAGTTGCAATCATTTCAAGTTAGAGACTTAGTCTTTATTGTGAAAAGACCCATAAATACCACACATCATATAGGTAACAAATTTCTTTCAAAATAGGATGGACCATACATTGTTTGAGAAGTCTATACCAATGGTGTATACAAGATTGTTGATCAAGATGGTGTCAATGTTGGACCAGTTAATGCCAAGTTTTTAAAATGGCACTATGCTTAAAGCATGATGCTCCTAAGCACAAGTGTAAACTATTGTATTACTCCTAAGCACAAGTATAAGCTGCCAAGTTGCTCCAAGCATGAGCTTAAATTGCATATTCATAAACAAAAATTGAACTACGTATGACTTAATCCTTTTAAAACTACGTAGGTAGCTTGGTTTCATTCCAAGTTAAGTCAACAAAACATTAAAAAAAATGTTTGACTTAAATATTGTATTTCATTGCAAGCGTCATAATTCCAAACTTGGTTAACAATGATGCCTCAAATGTTATCTTCAATTTTAGTTGCAAACTTATTGAACTCGCGTGGATTAGAAATTGAATCTGCAATTATTGAATGCTTTCATAATCACTATCATCAACTGAATTTCCAAGAAGTCTTCACATGCTTCTCTCTCAAATTTATGGTGGCTGAATCATTGGATTTGATTAGGAAAAAATTTGCTTAATGATGTCATTTGAAACTTTTTTTCTCTTTAATGATGTTTAATGAATACTTGAAGCTAAACCTCGAAGTACATCGAAAATGGTTTGCTACCTTGATGTCCATGGTAGTCTCACGCTTAGTAACATTAAGTTTTAAGACAAAGCTTAAGCACTTAAAGTTTTTCAAAGTCAATCCTCCACCTTGGTGATGCTAACCTCTTGGATGAATCTTTTTTCGACAGCGACATCTTGGATGATTCACCGTTCGCCATTAGGTTCAATATCTTTTGCCACCTTGTTGACATCAACATCTTGGATAATTCTTCCTAGGTCATCGGGTTTAGTGTCTTCCACTATTTTAATGCAATAACTTTTGAGATGAATCTTCCTTGCTCATCAAGATTGGTGCATCTTGTATCTTCCACCATCTTGATGCCAAATCTTCCTTGGACTTTAAGTTTGACATATGCCATATCTTCGCTAACCTCTTGGAGTGCATCATTTATCCTCCGCCATCTTGATGCTAACATCTTAGATTAATCCCCCTTGAACATTGAAATTAGTGCATCCTTCATTTTCCATTACCTTGATGCCAACATCGTGAATGAATTTGCCTTGATTATTGAGTTCAGTATATGTTATATCCTTGACCATCTTGATGAGACCTCTTGGATGAATTTGCCTTGATCATCAAGTTTGATGTATCCTTTATCTTTTGCCATCTTTATGCAAAGTCTTGAATGATTTTTCCTTGGACATTATCTTTCGCCATTTGGTTGCTAAGATCCTAGATGAATCGTCCTTGATCATCAGCTCTTGGATAAATCTTCCTTGATCAATAACGTCTTGGACAACTCTTTCTTAATCATTAACATCCCGAACGAATCTTCCTTGATCATCAACATTTTAGATGAATCTTCCTAGATCATCAACATCGAATCCTCCTTGGTCATCAACATCTTAGATGAGTCTTCTTTGACTATAGTCCGCCATTTTGATGCAATATCTTGGATGAATCTTCCTCTGTCAGTGAATTCGATGCGTGTTATATCTTTCTTCATCTTGGGTGATTTTCCTTTGCCATCTTGATAATATTCCTTTGTTATCATCTTCAAAAACTATGATGCACAATAATTTACTTGGATAAGCAAACCTTTTACCTCGTGCAAGTCAGTAATCTTTCTTACTTCAAAACGTGTTGAACCTGCTCTAATTTGCGGTCTTGACATGAAAGTCATACTCAAATGTGTCACATCTGACAGGATTTGTGATCTTGACATGAAAATTATTGTCAACATTTTGCCTTCGAAAGATTGTGAGGCTTGGAAAAATTTTGTTGACTAATCCTTCAAAGTACCAAAAGAGAGAGAGAGAGAGAGAGAGAGAGAGAGAGAATAATGTCCAAATTGATTTATACCTGCCAAATATGAGCTTGTCGGCAAAAAGACTGTAATCCTTTTTCATGTTTTCATCTTTTTGGAAAAACTTGATAAAATTTCTTTCTGATTCTGAAAAAAAAGGTCATAGAAGCAGAGAATTAAAAAAATTCTTTTTTTATCTAAAAAATACTCAGGAAATATGGTGTGCATGGCGATGAGAACATGAAGATTAGAAAATATATATATATATATATATGTGGCGCATGCATGAAGAAAACGTATGCAGTGCGTAGACATATGCTGCATGGTTTCTTGAATATGCATGAGATTGGTTTCTTGAATATACATGAGATTTCTAGAATCTTGATTTTTGTGTGCAAGTGTTAGGCCTTTATATGCGAAGTGTCAAGATGCATGCATAGGTGATGACAAGTAAAGCATGGTAAGACATGATGGCAAACAAATATAAAAAGGTGGCATGAATACATCATCTGATATGCGTGGCTTCATGACCGCACATGTGCGAGCATGCAGGGCTACTTGTCTGGCTGTCATCTCCATTCCGGTTTTCCTACCACGCTACTAGTCGAGCAGTACCCATGATTCGTAAAAATTAGCTGCAAAAGAAAAAAAATCTAAACCAGCATTGGACAAAAAAAAAAATTGGTGAAACACGATACCTAAAAGAAGACGAGACTAAAGAATTTGTAATCCTGCCGCTTCTTAATACACTGCTTCTTGCCCTTCAAAAACAAAACAAGATTTGGCCTTCTTTCTATTTGGGAAGACTGAAGCTCAAGAATGCTGCTGAGGATAGGTGGCTTCGGATTGTCTCTCCAAAACTTTCTCGAAGCTCTCGCTTTTATTTGCTTGCGGAGAACTCCGGATGAGTGGGATTTGAGTATAGAACTGGCTTGCTGATGCCTTCTCAAGCACGAGGCGATGAAGATCTCGGAATCATATGTAGTGCTTTTAGCTTAATCCAAATGGGACTATAAGTCAAGATTCTTATTTCAATTTGAAAACCAATTCCTATGGTTGAGGGACGTGTGTTTTGATTGTGTAAGGAGTCAAATTTTACTTAAGATCAAAAGTTGGCATTGTCATACATTCTTGGTGAATGACGTCAAAAGTTGCCAGAAGATGAAGTTTGTAGGGGACTGTGATTGTCAATTTTTTTTTTGGGTTGGGGGGGTGGGGTTGGACTAGGAATCTACAAGGGTTATATGAGCCCACCATTAAGCCATATTGGCTATTCATTTTCTTTTCAGGAGTGGCCTTGGTTTTGCATGAACTTTTACCCTGCCAAGATTTTATGTAAACGTGGGCCATGTTTTACATGAGCTAATTTTTACTAAGCCCAAACTCTTTCTTGTGATCCAAACGTGCTTTGGTGGGAAATTAAGTATGTGGGCAACGATTTGTTTTAACAAGTCAAGGTCTTGAATTTCTTGGTGTGCCCATGCAAAGTTTTTCAATATGGGCGTATCGGCAGTTCTTTTATATGAGTCTGCAACCATTTCTACGCGTTTTAATTTTTTATGGGCCGGTCTGCGGATCATTAATAATGTGCTAGCAATCGAAGCATATGAATATTCTTAAGGCAATGTACGAGTCAATTGCTACATCATAGAGCAAATTAAATTTCAAAGACTTATGTGCTTGCTACACCCAACAAAATCATGTACATAGTCAAGTCTTGGAAGGCATTTATAGAAGGATAAACTTTTTGACTAATCACAAATTGTCATATGTAAATTAAATTTTTTTAATTAAAAAATTGTCAATTAAATTTTACATCGCTATGTGAAATCGACAATATCATAATTAGTTATTTATCTTTAATTAAATTAAATTAACTAAGAGATAAATAAAGAGTTTTATCTATAATTAAATTAAAATAATTAAGACATAAATAAAGAAGATAAGTTATTTTGGAACTCTTTTATAAAGAAACCATATTCTTTAATAACTCTCTTCCACCTAGCTCACTGACACTACAAAAAGGAGCCTTTACCAAAGCCATTCAACAAAACTCGCAAGCCTGAAGATAAGAAGTAGATTTTAAGGACACAAATTCTTTCTAAATTCTCAAGAAGACTTTATTGAAAAATTTGAAAAACGCGAAGAATGTTGCTTTCATTCTTTAAAAAATTGCTCTATGATCCTGTTCCGACGAAAGAAAAAAAGGTGAATGCCATTTCTCAAGATCAAGTTACAAAGACCTTTGAAACATGCTCCATTGATTCAAAATCAAGACTGAAGACCCTTGAATCCGCGTTTGTGTTGAAGAAAAGAACTAAATGATTTCTTTATTTAAAGAATATCCGGAGATTGTAACTCAAAGTTTGATAAATAAATTTTTTATTTGTCTCCAAATTTCCTTTGTCATGTTTTTGAAACAATATTTGTGTGTATACCTGGAAATACCCTCATCTAGTTTTTGCTTCGTGGTCCATGAAATGTTAGTTATCTAGATCAATGGAAACATTGTCTTATTGAAATGATAATCCACGAACCATGCAGTAAAAAGATCACTCATTGTAGGCTCTAAAAATGTAATTATGGATGGTGAATTAAACCCAACAAAAATCCTAAGACATTGTGGAGACCCATTTTTGTCCTCTTTAGTGGTGCAATAGGCACTTACACTACATATTAAAAAATAAGTAGGTGTGAAATATCTAGTTGGTAACCTAGAGCCAACTACATGAGGAACTGTATTAGTCCAATAGTGGGGCGATCTAGTAAATGCCATTGCATACATAATAACATGTCCCCGCACAGAATCATTAAGCTTTATCCTCAACAAGAGGATGCGAGTGATGATTTGGATGCATTTTATCAAAGATTCTGCTAATCCATTTTGTGCATATACATATGGGATAGGTGTTCTATCTTTATTCCCAGTGATGCACAATATGCATCAAAGCTCGTAGAAGTGAATTCACTCTCATTGTCCACCTTAATGCTGTAAATCAGATAATTAAGTAAGTGTGCCTAGAGCTTTATTATCTGCACAAGTAAACATACAAAGCAACATTACATGTGGATAACAAGCAAACATCAGGCCATCTAGAAGATATGTTCACTAGGACCATAAAATATCAAAATCGTCCACTTACAGGATGTAAGGGCCCACAAATATCCCCTTGGATACTCTAAAGGAAAGTTGCTGATTCTAAATCCAACTTCATAAATGAAAGTCTAGTGATGAGCTTACATTGTGAGCATGTCTCATAGGTGTAATCCTTAGATAACAACACCTTTTATCCTTTAATGGGTATCCATTAGCGTTAAGGATGATTCTATGCATCATTATAGCTTCTAGGTGACCTAGGCAATCATGCAATAGTCCAAACTCATTAGGATTCAATAGTTTCTGGGATATAGTGGCACAAAATTCATAAACTCAAATTTGAACGTAATACATGCATACACTTGAAGCCTTTAGCTTCTTATGGATGGTCTTTTGGCCTATCTCGTGTGAAATGATGCATAGACTAGTTCCATTATTCTTAACTTGCGTCTTAATGTAATATCCATTCCTAAAGATATTTTTAAAGTGAAATAAGTTCTTTTTTTATTTTACAGTTAGCAATGTATTCTTAATTTGCAACACGGTACCATTTGGTGGTATAAATATGACAGTACTTGAGCCATCAATGAGGTCAATAGGACTTTTATAGTCTGAACATTTATCTTGGGTAATGTCATACTCAAGACAAAGCTCTTATAAAAAAGGATAGTATGTGTTGTTCTATTGTTTAAAAAACAAAGTTTATACTTTTTCTTGATAGTAAAAGATAAACCAATTAATATAAGATAAAACTTTTAGTTTTATTCAATAGGAATTTTTTTAAGCATAGGAAAAAGCCATAATAATCTAGTCTTAGCTAGATTTACATAAAGCAGGCAACCCCCTAAACCTATTCATCCATCCAGTAGTATGTCCTGTACCCTGATTCTTGATCCCACCAAGGGTTAAACCACTTTTTTAGATTCTTTCCCCTTGGTCATCTCTTTTTTAGTCATCAATAAAGTTTGAGAATTGAAGAGTAATGCTAGCTACAACTGGAGCTTCAGAGGTGAATGTCTCAATGCCATGGCTTTCAGTGCGCTTGCCCTTACTAGATTGGTGTTGGTCCTTAAAATGTTTAGGCATATGATAGGTACGCGACCAATGCCTTTCTCTACCATAGCGGTAACAAATATCCTCTTACTTTCCATGAGGTTTCTTGCCTTTTCCATGATTGAGACCTAGATTCCTATTATGGTTATCCTTATCGCCATTTTTTTTGGATGGTTGCCCACATCTTTAGTTTCAACCTTTTATTTTGGTTATTTCCCTTTGCAGAGTTAGCATTTGCTTTAGGCAAAGCTTTAAACCTTGCAGGTCTTATATCATGGTTCTTAAGCAATAATTGCTGTTATTTTGTTCAGTAATCAAGAAGCACTCAATCATCTCCGAATACTTCTGATACTGGTGCTGGAGTATCAGATTCTATGCATAAAAGTCGAGAAAGTTTTCTCTAAAAGCTCTTCTTGAAAGAGTTTAGTCCCACACAGCTTAAGGTCAGAGACAATGTCATTTGCCTTATCCTTATTATTGGCTTGACCATCTGTAATGATGGCTCTTGACTATCTTAGTTTTTCCAAGTAAATCTCCATGTCCAAGCACTAAGATAAGTTGTTGGATCTACTCACATCAAGGACATGGAATTTTAGCTGTTTAATATTAGCCATAGTTTAACCATAAAAACCCACAAATTAAATAACTTCAGGTATTAAGTAAATAACACAACAGGTTTTATGTAAATATATGTGATAAACCAAATTTGGACATTCATAAGCAAGTTTAACAACTTTAGATGTTAAGAGTGATTCCTTTGAATTTTGAAAAGATTCCTTCAACTTTTAAAAATCACATTTTTTTAGCCTTTAAACTTTTCATTATTTGTAATTTACCTTTAAAATTTTGAAATATTTCAATTCAATCCGTGAACTTCACATTTTGGGAATTTACAATTTATGAAGCTCTAAAAAATTATGCTTTAGGGTATTTTTTAAAAACTAATTACACTTTTGGGTTATTTTGAAAGTAATCCGAAATAGGTATAAAAACTTTTTAAGCAAATTGCAAACTAGTCCCTATCTTATACCTCTAGGTTTTTTCTTTGCAAATATACCATATCTAGTGGTTTTCGAAAGTGACCTGGTCTGATCGAAGGATAACACCGTTCATTAGGAATAGCGATTTAAAGGTTTTAAGTTTTAGGGTTTCTATGATTTTGGGAACTTGTAGCCATAATTGATCGTAAAAAAGGAAAGCTAAGCCTCGTGAAGAAAGAAGGCTAAGCCTCGTGGGTATATTACATTGCCGATCATAGGCCTAGCCAACAGTGTGTGAGAGTGGATTCTTCAAGATTCAATGAAACCAAGATTGAAGCTTTTTGGGTTTTGATGTTTCAGCCATAATCAACGACTTTTGAGGGAGGCGAGGTTATGTAGGGATTGATGTTGGATGGCTTTAAGCCATGCTTACTATAGTTTGCCTTATCAATGTCGGGAACCCAAGATTCCTATTTTAGGTTTAAAAGGCATTCGGTTTTAGGGCCTTTTTTGGTGGCTTTTAGCACCAATGAGGAAAGGGGAAGCTAATAATGGATAAGAAGGGTCTTTAGGATCAGTCCGATCCTTGGTCGTACAATGTGGGAGGATGGAAGGTTTCAACCCAAATGCATGGGTTAGGCTAGAAAGATTTGACATTTGCCACCGACCCTTCTAGTTTCTCTTTTCATCCTCCATTAGTTTATTGATTTGTGTTTTTCAACTCTTTTTGGCTTTTTCAAGCTATAATGTACCTTTTCATCGAAATATTATTTTTTAAGCTATTTCAAGTTAGATAAACATTTATTTTGATGGCCAAAATCTTGCTCACAATTGGGTAAACATCAAATTATCACTAGTTTTATTATTTCTTTTGAAGCACTATATGTTACTCATCAAAATAAATTATTAGTATATTCATGAAGATAAAAGGTTCCCTTTGGATCCCATCACGCCTCCAATGCGATGGTATCTAAGGAAACTGACCCCCCGCATATATAATATTATAATATATTATATATAATATATATTAATTTAAGATTTAATATAAAATACTTTTTATTCTTTTATTATTTTTAAATAATATTTTTAATATATAATTTATATATAATATATATTATATTATATATAATATGTGGGGGCTTTCATTGCCTTACCAAGGGAACCGACTCTGCACGTATATAATATTATAATATATTATATAAAATATATATTAATTCAAAATTTAATATAAAATATTTTTTGATCTTTTATTATTTTTAAATAGTACTTTTGATATTTATATATATAATTTATATATAATATATATTTAGAGTTGGAACATATAAAATATAATTTTATATAATATATATATTTAGGACATATATCAAATATATGTTTCAATATATATTTATTATTTTTTTAAATGTGATTCCAATATATATAATATGTAAAATCAATATTTTATTTACTATAATTCAGAATTTAATATAATATTTTTTATTTTATAAATTTGAGATTCAATATAAAATATTTTTAATTTTTTATTATTTTTAAATAATATTTTTATTGCATATATGATATATATAATATATATTATAATTTATAATATATGTTATATTTTTATATATAATATATAAAATAATAAAAAGTGTAAGCCGCGTGAATTGCCACAAAAGCCACACAAAAAAATGTAAGCGTTAAAGGTAAAATGATAATTTTTATTTTTTAGTTAGCATTTCTAATAATTGATATATTTTTTTATTTATTAATAATTTCCCTTTTTAATATTTTTCTTTTCATAATTTGAAGTTCATTTCACTTTTTTTTTTTTTAATTTTCCTAAGCAACAATTAAAAATCCTCATTTTCTCTAATCTCACTTTTATCTTTGTCTTCCTCTGCTAATTTTATGTGTGGCTTCAGATAACAAAAAAAGTAAAATAAAATAAAAAAGTGATTTTTTATAAAAATAAATATTTTTATTTAAAAAATAAGAAAAGTGAGTCTTGTTTTCTTTTGAAATGATTAATTTTTATATACTTTAATTTAAAATAAATTATAAAATTATAAAATAAATTATACATATTTTTTAATTATACATAAATTATAAAAATAAACTCTTGAATAGTATTTACTCACTCACTCCCCGCTTGAACCCCGGGAGTAAAAAAAAAAAAAAAAAAACCTAAGCCACACTCTTTCTTCTACGGTATAGTTTCTTGTTTTGACCCTTTTTCCAACGTTCCGTACAATGTCGGGTTCCAGTGGTGTTTCGATCGTCAAAAGCGGAGGCGGCGGAAATAGTTTTCATAATCCACCGGCGATGCCGAGAAGCAGCAGCAGCAAATGAGGATGCAGTGGCGAGAACGAAGGCTGTTGATTTTCAAGAGTTTGACGGAGAAGAGAACGGAACGAGCAATGCGCCACCTCATCACCATCTTCATCGTCGTTGAATAATAATAGTAAAAGTAATAATGATAATTCGACGAATTTGGATCGGTTCTTGGAGTTTACAATTCCTGTCGTACCGGCTCAACATTTATCCAAGGTAAATTAAAAAAAAAAGGAAAAAAAACTCAGCTTTTATTAATCACAAGATTTGGCCATTCTTTTTTTTTTTTTAAATCTGGTTCAATTTTTTTTTTTGGATTCTTTGATTGATTAAAAAAATGGTCCAGTCTGGTTTTTATTTTGAGGAAATAATTGAAAATTGTTTCTTTTTTCTGAAAATTTTTTTAAGGTTTATTAGAAGTTACTGATTAGCTGTGTCTAGTGAAATTACTTGAATTTACTTTAAACTCGACAGAAAATTAAAGAAATTTGTTTTATTTTGTTAGTCAGAAAATGTAGGAAAATCTAACATAGTTTGGTGAACAATAGAAAAGTTGACAACCAGAAACTGTTAATTATTAATCAATGCAAAATGGGGAATTGTTTTTCAAAAATTTTAAGCAAAATATGGAGTGTTGGACTCTCTTTTTTTTTTTTTTCTTTTAAATGTTGATGAATCTTTTTTTGGGTGAATCTTGGTGATCTTATGGACCAGCATAAGGGCATGGACACAGCAAGGGCGAGAGCGCGAGCACGGCTGACTGGACTGTCACCCATTTTTTGTTCTTGAGCATTTGTTGGGGTCTTTTAAGGAATGTAGTGCATATGGAGTTGGGTTTCCTCTTTTGTTGAATGGGAGTGATCATGTAATCCAATACTATGCGCCTTACTTATCTCCCATTCAGCTGTATATAGACCCATCAAGACCCTCCCCAAGGCAAAGCCAAAGGTAATGCAATTCAGACCTTATTTTATCTAGTTACGTGCTGTTATTGAGAGTCCTCGCTAACATACCTTCTTGGTTCCTTCTTGACTGAGATTTTGTGACGGCCCTTGATTTTTTTTTGGATCCTCATGTGGTGATGGCCAGTCCATATTTCCTTTTTGTAAGTTAGGAAACTGTAATTGGATAATCAGGGTCAAACCTATTAGAAATAATCTTCTATTAACTTAAGAAGTCATTTTGCTCATGTCGCAATTCATAGTTTATATAACTTAGGTTCTTTTGTATTTGTACCCCATGTCTTGCTGATATGCTTTATAAGATTTGCTGGTTTTTTTTTTCCCCATAATCTCAGTGAGATAAATAGAGGTTGAAGTTCAAGGTGATATGTTGTATTAAGCTATGTAATTTTTCATTGGAATGCTAGAGAAATAGCATGCTTGTTGTGTTATATCATTTTGCCCTCTGTCTTTGAACAGGAGGCCTGGTGAGGAGAGTGATACTGAGTTATCCAGGGAGGCAAGTAGTGATGTTAGCAACAGTGATTGTTGAATAAGTAGAAGAGCTAACAATGTTATCCAGGGTGCTTGGAGTAAGATGGAGACTGCAGATGTGGATATCTAGAGATTGACTAGACTGTCACTTAGAAATAGATACTTTGGGGGTTGCTTAAGTGATGAAAGCGATATTTCTAGTCCTCTGAGTCAGCTTATTTTTGAGTACTTAGAGCATGATCAACTGTTTACTCGTGAGCCCTTGGCTGAGAAGGTAACTCCATTGTCCTCTTTTACATTAGCATTTGCTGCTTGTTGTGCTTTCTCTAATGACATTGCATCTCATAGATTTCCGTTCTGGCTTCTCGATTTCCAGCACTAAGGACATGCAGGAGCTGTGATCTATCACCTTCAAGTTGGATTTCTGTGGCATTGTATATTTTTCTGTTTTTAGAAGACTTCATGAAACTATGATTCTTGTTTATTGCAATTGTGATTTTAATCCTGATTATATCTGATAATTTTTCATTTTTCGTTTTTTTAATGAAGGTATCCTATATATAGGATTCCAATGGGTAGGACTCTGCAGAATCTGGATGGCTGCTTTTTAACATATCACTCTGTCTACACCCTCTCCAGGTAAGCATGTTTTTCACCCTTTATATGTGTTTGCGTGTCTATATTTTTCTTTTCTGCTTTACGCTTTGTTTACAATGTGATTTTGATAATGTTTGGAGCAGGTACTGGCATGGATGGACTGCCCTTTCGCTGCTTTAAAGTAAGGGAGTTTCATGGTGCTGACATATCTTTAAAGCTACCATTGCCTATCTTTGGACTTGCTTTCTATAACTTCACATTGTCCGTTTGGAATCCTAATGAAGTTTATGAATGTCAGAAAGCTAATTCCCTTTTGTGAGCTGCTGATAACTGGCTCAGGCTTTTGCAAGTGAATCATTCAGATTTCAGGTTCTTTGTTTCTCATTATACATACTGGAGGTGAGCAAAGTACCACGGCATAACAGAATTGACTTCTTAACTTGGAAGAGTCTGAATACCTCAGCGGATCAACTTCCAAACTGTTTCTCCGACCACATAAGCCTCAACTAATTCGTATACTTAATAACGCACGCTCGATCTTCCTAATGGCTGCGAGTAAAGATTCTTTATTTTGTATGGATTGTTGTGGATGCAGAGCACAGATAGCCATGATATTACCATCTCAACTGGTGGGCTTCCTGTTGTACACCATTTTCATGTTCCTTGAAGAGGTAGAACTCAATCGCTACAGCTTCTTAATAAGTTTGTTTGCTGATGATGAAAGTTTGTATATATACGTGTATAATTTTGAGTTCAGTATGTTACACATACTACCACTTGTGCCAACACTTTTTATAAAGCATCTTGGATCCATAACATTAGTTATTTTTAGTGGAGGTGAAACTAACACGGAGCTCCTCTTCTTGTATCCATGTTCAACATGTCAGACCAGGAAATTTCGAGTAAAGTTTGAGAACGTGAGAGGTTTAATACACAGACAATATTGATAATTTATAACCTTCTTTCATGTTAAAAGAGAGCATGATCTAATGTAGAATGTCAACGACTAGTAATCTAATAATTTATAGCCAAGGTTTGATGTCAAATTTCACCCAATCATTCTTGAAAAAGGTTATAAATCAGTTACCTAATTCTGATCTTATAATAGAATAAATCAAGGATAGATATAGGATAATGTTATTCCATCTTTCCATTATTCATAAAGGCTCTAATTACAATAGGAATACAAAATTCAGCTGATTTGACCGATTATCATTTTGGGGATAGACTGAAGATTTTGGCTTTTATGCTTTACCGTCAGACCTAACATTATATTGGCATAAACACTACAAATGCCACCATTTACTTAAAAGTTATCTCCAAGAATGGTGAACATCAACAGTCCTTGGACAAATTCGCACCTTCTAGCCTTCTCCTTGTGGTCCTTGTCCGACAGTTGCGATGGCTGAGGCCTTCTGTCATTATAAACCATTGTTAAGACGCTTAAAATCTGATTGATGACTTCCAACAGTGAATCTAAACTAATAAGGTTATGCAGTGACAGGAAAGCAGAAGGCAAGGCAAGTTCCTAGTAAGCACTAAGAGGGAAAGAAAATGCAATAATTAAGGTAAACCCTGGTATCCAACATGGTTAAATTTAAAATTTTCATCTATTAAAAGCATTGATTGCTTTCATAGCCCTTTCCAACAAGGGTAAGGGTCACTGGAAACAACCTGCTTAGACTGTAATCGCCACTACGATCAAGTGGTATGTACCTACTGGCAAGTCCAATAATAGCAACAAAATAACTTTACCTAGGCCATGACATTTTGTACAATTTGGTGACTCCTGAAGGTTGTTCACTGTATCAAAGAGCATTGCGGACTATAAGCAGCCCTGTAGTTAACCAGACAAAGAAACGAAAGTACCAATATCACGTAAAATAAATGACCCAGGAGTTATACCTTTCTATAAATTCTTTATTTGTGCTTTCCTTTACTGCAGTTGATTCAGCAATAGAAAGAGGCTGCAAGCTTAATGGCTCATCATTTGTGGGTGAATTAAACATAAATGATGATAATAATGGATCAGGTTCTATACTGGAGGAAGAAACAATGCATGAAGAACCCCCAAAAAGGGGCGGCAAATGTCCTTCTCGCAGTTCTTTTCTCAAAATAGAGAAAGTCAAATTCAATCCACCCTTGCGTAATCTCCGCTTGTGCTGGATATAACATCCAGTCAAGGAATAACCTGAAGTATTCATCATGACATGCTTACTTACAAACAAACTAGAGAAATTTAAACTTTAAAAGAAGAGAGTAAACTGAGAATAAGGAAAGTTTTTTACAGCGACAACAGAGTATATAAGCTTGGTCACTATAAGCACATGTGTATATCAGTTCTAAAATAAAAATCAAATGACAAAAGCTTATACCGCCATCAAAGTCTACTATGTTTTGCATATTGCCACACCATGGCACACATAATCAAGCATCATGGTGAAGATGAAATCAGATCAAAGTGTTTAGCCTTTCAAAAGAGACAGATCCATATTTGGACTAGATATATATGGATATAGTTTTATCTAAACCAGGCTTGACATCAGAACCAAACAAGATATAAGAAATAAACCCAGCCAGACCAAAATCGACATAAAAAGGATATCTTTAGAAAACTCCAATGTTGCATCGTAATGTGGCTAACAGTATCCACTCTGACCCTCTTTGCACAAACTGGGCACACCTGAAGAGGTAGCATTCAACCAAACATCTACAAGCAAAATCTGAATGTAACTTGAGCAATGTCATGAATCCAACAGAGCAACAACAATGAAAGCATGAAGAATCATAGAATTGGTTTAGCCAATTAATTTAAAAGCTAACCAGCTTAAAGCTCTACTGTGAACGGACGCTAGACACATGTGCTTTAGAAATAAGAATAATATACTTAAGCAAACAGCATTCATCACTCTGGCAGCAGTAAAATTCACAACAAAAGAGACATAGCTAAGCAAAATTATAAAAGTTTGTACGGAACTTAATTCCCCATTTCAATACCAACTGAGGCGTACAATACACTTCAAAATTTTTCGTTTGCTTTTCCCATTATAAACCACTCCATTATAAACTCCAAAATACTCCTCCATCAATATCCAAAAGTACTCAAACATAGTTCATATTTTTCTAATAAATTCAAAAAGGAAACACGAATTTGATCAAACAGGAAAAAAAAACAAGTTCATATGTTTGCAGAAGTTTGAAAAATGGTACCCCATTTTTAGCTTCAACAGGATGTTCCTCATCGATGTGGCAACGAAGTCCAACAATGTCAAAATCCTCAGCGCAAGAGGGACATATGAACTCCGCCTTGAAATCCTTATCTTCGTCATCTTCGTCATATCCTCCACCCGGAAACAGATCTAAAAACAACAAAAACAAATATAAATATCAAAGTTCATCGCAAATTCAAATCATTTGATTTCTTTTATTTTTCTCGAGAAACAAACAGAAAATATCAACCAGATTGCGATTGGTGACGCCTTGACGAAGAAGAAGAAGAAGAGGAGTTGGAAAATCGAAAGCTCCATGAATTTGAGTCCATTTTCTTTAGAATCGTTTAGAAAAAGGTAGCAACTTCTTTATTTTTTTTTCCCCTCTTCTTTTTAATTAGTATTTCTGAATTTTTCTTATGAGGTAAATTTATGCAAATTTATCGAAATGAAGTCCCCAAAAGTTCTTAAATTGACTTATTTATTAAATGTTTTAAAGAAAAATCCTAGAAAGATGGAAGGAAGAAAGAGGGGAAAAAACAAACGAAAAATCAAAAGTAGAGAGAGGCAGTCGATCCAACTTAAGGTAGCTGACACAGTAAGTTGGACCTTAAAAATTTTTTCAGGTTAGCTTAAGATCGGATTTAATTTAAATTAATTTAAAAATTTAAAAATTTAAATTAAAAAAATTTAAAAATGATATGGTTAAAAAATCAAATCGGATTGATAGGATATATCGAAAATTAGTGGTTCAATTGATTCGAAACTATTAGAGATTTAGATTTTATTTGAATCAACTTAAAACCAGTTCAATTGGTTAAAAAATGGCTAAAACGATTAAAAAATCAAGAAAAGAATCATTTTTTTAATATTTTTTATTAATTTTTTAAAAAATATTTTTTATATTTAATGAGATTTGAACGTATAATCTCTTAAAATTAAAATTAGACTACTAAATTAAATACATCTAATTATTAACATTTTGGTATATTTAATATTAAATGTATTTAAAAATATTTAAAATCTTATTGAAATTAATTTAACCAATTAAACTAGAAATAGAAAGTCACACCGATTTAACCTTAAATTTAATTTTTTAACCTTGGAAATTGAAAAAAACCTCAATCTAAGAAAATTCAAATCCATAAAAATCCAAGATCGACATGATTTGAAAACTATAAAGGTTTGAATATGTTAAGATCCAAAACCCAAGATCGATCCAATCTACGACCAATAAAAATCTAAATTTATAATGAAAAATCGGAACTATAATTATATGGTTTTATTATAAATAAATGTATAAATTTTTTCTTAAATAAAAAAATTTAATTTATAAAAAAGTATTTCTAATTATTATACAATTATATCAATAATGTATTATAAATAGAAGTAATTAATAATGAATCTTTTAATTAGATTATGAAATAAAATTTATTTGAAACATATTGAATATGAATAAACAATTTTTGGCATTAGCATTGTTATATTTATAACAATTAATCTTAAGAGAATAAAAATAGTATTATTAATTTAACATTTGATTTGTAATAAAATAATCATGTATAATATATTATAATACTTATTCCATATCTAAAATTTTATTCTAATACTATAATAATCGAATATATAAATATAACATTATAATTTCAACATATGATTGAACTTGATGTTTTGTATAATACTAATAACATTATTAACAAATTTAACTTTAAATTATATTTCTTTTAGTGTTTCAAAAAAAATAAAAATATTGAATTTACTTGAAGAAAATTATCTTGTAAATCAAAATATAAAGACTAAAAAATTATATAATTAAATTAAACAATATAGCATCCAAACAAAATATATTCAAATAAAATATATTTTTAATTCCTAAAATCAAATGAAAAAAGTTTTTTAATTCTTAGATATTTTGAATTATAAGGTGTAAGACAACTTTTATATGTTGATAACTCTAATATCTATATTAAATTTTGATGACAAAGTAATTATTGTTTTTGAAAAATCAATATAACAGTTACTATCAATGAAGAATGAGATATCAAAATTATTTTTCAATAATCAAGAACATTATGTTTCTCTTAAACTTCTCTAATCTCATCCAAGAGTAAATTCTTTATTATGTGATATAAATTTAATTTTGTAAATTTTAGATCCTATAATATAAGTAAGTTCATATAATAACAAATGTGCAATTAAATTAAAAATTAAAAGTTGATTAAGTTATTTAATATATAAAAATAAATAATAGTATTATAATTTAATAACGCAATCTAAATAATTAATTGATATATCTAATGTTAATGAAAAAAATTAAATATTAAAATTATATTAATATTATATAAATTTGAATCTTTGGATTTAATATGATTACATATTTAAAAGGTATAATATCATGAATTTAAAATTCACAAATAAGTATTTCAAATTCACCTTCAATATATATCTAATAAATCCATAAATTTAAAAAATAATCATGAATGCTAGATTTAATCTGTTTTATTATAAATTTACATTTATTTTTTAAATTCAAATCATTTTTAAATCTAAATTTTCAAATGTAATCTTTAAAAAAAATAAATAGATTAAAAATATAATAAAACAAAATAAAAAAATAAAAAAATGTTGAATTAAGTAAATAAGAGCCCAATTAATTATTGGTGTCTCGATGTGTTCTTGCTATAGCTTGATCACTCGGATAACGCGCGTGTGACTTTAAAAGTGTCTTTGGGATATCCTTGATCGCGATTTGGATTAGGGATGATGAGATAAAAGTAGGGGGAAGACTATTGGACGAATCACTCGTCCAATGAATCTTAGATGGCCACCTTGAAGTGGCCAACACTTGGAGTCGACATTGATCATTTGGGCTAGGCATGGTTGGATTCTTATTGAAAGCGATGTTTTGAGTTACAAAACTCAAAAATCGATTGCAAGGTCTCCAGGGTCTAGAGATTCATTGGTTGGGTTTAAGAGTTAGTTACGCATGGGAATGTATTAATATCCCCACGATGCCCTAAATTGATACCTACTATTTATATCTTAACTTGGTTTTAGTTTCTTCAATTTTGATTTGTCATTATTTTTGTTAGCTATATTAGCTTTGAATTAATCATTAGTTTTGATATAACTAAACTTAAGGTGAATTTGCTTGTAAAACTCCCCCTTAATCATTTAAAGATTTTCAATAAAACTCCCCCTTAATAAAAGCATTATAAAAT
>JAQSVH010049652.1:0-34858 GCA_029448705.1 Adansonia digitata | reverse complement strand
TAGAAAAAGGTCTTCGCAAATTTGAATTTCACACAAATTTCACATTTGTAATTTTTATCAATTCAAATTTTTAGGAACAAATTCAAATTTCTAATCCTTTGCAGGATCTTATAATTTATGTGATCGTACTACCATATCAAGCAAATAACTAGAAGAACTCATTTTATTTATTTTCATGTTCTTCGATACAATAGTCATTACATTTAGCTTGAACATTTCATAACAAATATATCTCATCTTGACAAACAACACTCGGAGAGAATAAACTTGTCAGACTAAAAAACAACCTAAATTCGTTCTTACTTAATAGTGAGCTAGATATTAAATTCTTACAGATTTTTGGAGCATAAACTCTATTGTTCAAGATCAGTTTTTTCTCATAAGTCATATTGAGCACTACTTTCCCATGACTGAGAACCTTTTGGGTTGAAGAGTTGCCCATAAACAGTTGCTAATCACTAGTAATTGCTTTATACTCAAATAAAACTTTTATTATCAGAATGTATGTAACAATTGGCACTAATATCAAGCCACCAAGTCTTTAGGTTTTCTACTAAGTTTATCTCTAACACAACAACGAGAAGCTTATTCTCAATATCATCAACTAAGTTGGCTTGAGCTTTTCTTTTTTTTTTTGTTCAGGTAATAGTCTCTAGCACAATGTCTGGGCTTATTGTAGACAAAGCAAGTTCTACTAAACTTCCTGAAACCTATTCCTTTGTTGCCATGGAAGAACTTGAACCAACATGTTTCTATTTATTGGTTTTATGCAAATGTTACACAATATTTGCCTTGACTTCTATAGACTGAGCCCTAACCCTCTTTTCTGAACCACGATTATCTTTGTTGATTCCAACTAGATAATCAAGTCTTTTAAATTCATTTCCTTTCACTTGTGTTTAGATAGTTTTTGAAAAATTTCCACGAAGAAAGTAGTCTCTATCAAAGTGGCCACTTGAAATGGCTTACTTATGACCTTGTGTTTTGCAGTGATCTTATAAAGGATCAAATAAAAGTCTTGGAGTCCAAAATCTTAAAGTCTAAGAACTTATCAACCATAAATTTTTTTATACTGTCACCATCGATTCTGTGCTGCCTATTAAAAGACTCCAATAGCTCTTTAGCTCTCTTTATTGGACTATAGATGTTGTATAATGTGTTATCCAGTCCATTGAGGATGTAGCTTCTCTATAGGAAAATTAAATGTTTCCAACCATCCATTAGGGCCACCAAAATCGTATTTGTTTCTGTTTCTTTGAGAATCTTGGCCTTCTTTCATAAGAAACTAGCCAAATCTAGAGTAGTTCGATAGAACATTTTTTTTGCCCCCACTTGAAGTCCACCAGGTTAAACTTCTAGGATTTCTCTTCATGCATAGCATGTGGTGGCAGTTATGCTACAGATGCATTCGCATTACTAGTTGAAGGTTTTTCCATCTATTTATTCAAAATAACATGATCAACTTAATATCAAATTTCAAACTCTTTATAAAACAAATTGACAATTAAAGTGATTGAAGCAAATATATATAATATCTAAGTTTTGATTTTATAGGAATACAAAATTAGAAACTAAAACCACAAACCAAGATGAACAATGTATGAAAGAATATTAATATATTTAATACACAAAAACATACAAAACTAGTTGCAATATAAATATATTAATCTAAGACATGCATAAAAATATATATACACACACAAAACGATATATATAAAACCCAAATGGAAAAGAGGGACAAAGCAGATAAAAATATAAATTCATCAAAATCAGTGTATTGATAAAGTATAAATAAACAATTTCCACTAAAAAGACGAGATAGAGATTATGTAATATATATATATATAATAAAATCACTGAAATGATAATAAAAAGCACAACTATCAAGTCCATGTAAACAGTGTATATGTGCATATATGGTAGAAAACATAGGCAATAACAAGATGTTATTCAAGTAGGAAATGTCGAAGAAATAGAAAAAGTAATATGGTAACAGTATCTAAAAAAAAACTAAAAAACATAGTTTTGAATAATAATAAAAAAAACTCAAAAACATAGTTTTGAATAATAATTAATGATTATGTTAATATTTTTAGAAAAGGTCTGCAACAAGTGTAATAAAACAGTATTGCAACACAAAATTAATGATACTATGATAATCCAAAAACAAAAAATAAATTTGCTAAATAATAAGTATGACTACAAATTAGCATTGCTAATTATGAAGAACTGAAAGTAAATGATCAAGTCTAGGCTAAAAACCTCTAACCTTAAAATGTTTATTGCCTACTTATAGTGTTCTCAACAGATTCTATAAGGTACCCTATGTCTCTTCAATTTCATTAGGGATCGATAGCATTCTCAATCAAGACAATAATGAACCGAGTAAATATGTAATTCTCTCTCACAAAGATGGCAAAACTGAAAGAACAAAAGAGTTTCTTTGAAAATGAAAATATACAAAAACTGAGTAAAACATTCAAACTATTTTAAGAGAATTTCATAACCAAATAAGGAGATAGTTCAAAAATGAAAAATATAACTATTTGGATAAGTAACCAAATGGATATTCAAAGTTAGAACAAAACTAGTAAGATAAGACAATGGTAATGTTTTAAAGGACAAAATGGTTGGTTTTGGGCTAGGCTTAAATTTAATAGTTACTAGTTTGGCTCTAAAATATGAGGTCTACACCATCTAAATCCAAGCCCAGGCTAAACTAGCTTGGTGGGCGTGTGTTATGGCCCAAGCTTGTCTAGGCTTCAACCTCACACAAAAGCTTGGTTGTCACTTGGGGCCTAACTCCACCCTGAGACCAAGCTTATATAAACCACATAATTAAGCTTATATGTTTACTATAAGGCATTCAATACTGTCCATAAAACACCAATCAATTTTCTTCCTGTTAAGTGGACATATTGAGATCAATTTTTTGTTCACCATGAATATCAATCATGTAATGTTATAATAAAATGTGTATATATACATGATAACCTACGTATTGGAATATGTATAATGTAAATATACACTCTTTTTAGGCAGTTTATTTCCAATGATTTTTTGGATGGACAAAGTCTTAGCTACTCTTGCTCTCAGATGGTGGAAGAATATGCTCTCATTTTAATCTCATGTTTCTACTCTTGGTTGGTATGGGGTCAAATTTTTAAGTGATGAGATTTACATTAGGTGATAACTAAAGTTGGCAAAGCAAACTCAAATTCAAAAGTCCATTTAAGTTAATCCAAGATCAAATTTGATTCGATCCGAGTTAACTTAAAATGCTAAAGGCCTGAATCTGAAAATATATGAACCTGTGAAAATTCCAAATCCAAAAAAAATCTAAACCTAGAAAAGTTTGAAACCAACATGAATAGAAACTCGCAAAGGCCCAAATATGACCCAAAATTGATATGATTCGAATAGGTAAAAACCTAAATTATATCCAAATACCCAAACTATAATTATATAATTTTATTTAAAATAAAAGTTCAAATAAATAAATGACCAATTTTTTCTTCACTAAAAATATTTTATTCATGAAAAGGTATTTATAATTATTAAACAATTATATTTAGTAATGTAAAAGTTATTAATAGTCAATCTTTAAATATAATAAGGAAATAAAGTTTATTTGAAATATATTAAATATAAATCAAATAGTTTTTAGTAGTATCATCATTATATTTATAACAATTAATCATAAAAAATAAAAAAATAGTATTATTAATTTAATAGTGGATTTTTTATAAAATAATTATGTACTATATATTAGTGTGCTTATTCTACATTTAAAATTTAATTTTAATACAATAATAATCCAATATTCAAAAATAATATTATAATTTTAACGTATGATTGAACTTGACGTATTGTGTAACACTAATAACATTATTAATAAATTTAACTTTAAATCATATTTCTCTTAGTGTTTCAAACAAATACAATATTAAATTTTCTTGAAATTAAAAATATTATCTTGGAAATCAAAATATAAAGATTACAAAATTAAATAATACAACATTCAAATAAAATATAAATTTTCAATTCCTAAAATCAAACGAATAAAGTTTTTTTTATTCTTAAATCTTTTTGCATTATGAGTATAAGACAAAATTTTCAATTCTTGATAACTCTAATACTTGTATTAAATGTTGATTTCATTGTAACTTTATTAAATGAAATATCAATATATCTTTTGCCAAAGAAGAATTAGATATCAAAATTTTTTTCAATAATCAAAAACATCGAATTTCTAATCAACTTCTCTAATCTCATCCATAAACAAAGACAACTCCATTATATGTGATATAGTTCTACTTTTATAAATTTTAAATCCCTATAATAAAAAGTAAGTTTATAGTAAAATTAATAGGAAGAAATATATTTTATTTGTATTTTAACTTATAGGCATAATTTTAGAAATTATCAATAATGTTTATAGAAATATTATTTTTAGATATTTGATACAAATGTTTGTTAATAATAAATATCATTGAAAATTCTTAAAATTAATAAAATTTGCATTCGATTTGATAATTCAAGAATTATCAACATATTCTTAATAAAATATTTAGCAAAACATATCTATTAATATACTTTTTCAGAATTGTAATCAACACTCTCTCATGCTATGCCAAAAACTCTAATACTGTCTCCTACATTCACATTCTCAATAATTCTATTCTCTGTCAGTCACATTCTATGAAATTATGAGATTGAAAGGCACCAATGGCTCCTTTAGATTAAAAGCTTTTGCATTTTTATTCTTTCTATTCTTTAAAAAAAAAAATCCAAAATCTTATCTTGAGTGTTCGTCTAATTTTGTGTTCATTAATAAATAAATAATTATTTATCTGTTTGCATTTGGTTTGTTAATTTTGGTAGTTCATCTCTTCGATGTATGTTAAATATTGGAATAGAACGTGTGACCTATAGCTTATGAAAAACTTATTTACTGCAAAAGTAAAAGCTAGATATTTTGTTGCCAAAATTTTAAGATTTTAGGTTATGCGGAGAAGCAGTTTTGCCATTATAAATGAAACTATAAATTAAAAATTCTTCAAGAAGATAACAAGTATTCAATGAATTTTTTACGTTCTCACTTTATTCTTGAATAATTTAAAAAAATTATAAGGAGATTATATTATTTGACATTAATTTCTTATTGTCTTCACATTTTTTCTATTGATTTCATTTGTTTTTCTATCCTAATTAACAATATACCTCTTTGTATTTTTTTATCTAAAAATTTTTAATTTAATTTATTAAAATTGATTGTTTTATATTTTTCATTTAATAAAAATATAAGAAGTATTTCATCAAATAATTCTCAACATTTTATAACGCTTCAATAAATTTGTATTTTAACTTCTCTTTACAACATTTTTACAATAGTTCTACTCGAACAGCGCTTTTATAAAAGTTCTAACTGGACCGAATATATATATATATATATATAATATTTGTTTTTTACAAATGATGTCATAAAATTTAAATGTTGGGACTCAAACTTTGACTTGTTGGATGTTACCTTTTAAAGGTGATTGTATGAATTAATTGAGCTAAATTTATATTCATATTATTACTTTGATTGTAATGTAATTTTATGACATGTAATTTAATATACATATATATATATATGAAAAAAACATAGAAATAGAAAAGAGATTATGAAGATACAAACCGTAAAGCATGAGTAAGTTGGGATGCTTTCGTGAAGTCTTTGTTTTCCCTTGCTTTCAAGATTTAAAACATTAGGGCAAAACTAAGTTGAGTGCTCGCATTTTGTTGAAGTACAATTGTACTCTTCTTTCTCAATTGTTCACATTCTGATTCTATGATTTGTAATTTTTCCCTCACATGCCTTTGCCCTTCTTTGATCCTTTTTGTTTTTCACTCATCTCCTCAATCTCTTCCCTTACCCTTTCTGCATGGATTCTTAATTTTGTCTCCCAACCTTTCTTCTGCAGTGAAATTAAATAGCATAAAACTATAAGACTTTCAAAAATATATTTCTCTTTTTTTTGCAACAATGATGATAATCATCTAATTAGTAGTTACTAGATCATGGCACATCCACTATGTTAGTGGGTTCAGGAAAAAATGAATAAAAAGTTATCTCTCAATTTGTTAGTAGGTAGTTTTATATTTTACGGGAAAATAAATAATTATCTTTCAATTTGTATCATCATTAATGTAATTTTAAAAATTTTAAGCAATTTAATTGACTGAGTTAAAATATGATTAACTCATAACACCAATTCAATGAATCATTTTAATGTGGTATAAATTATTGAAAGTATGAAATTAGAAGATTAAATGCTTTAAGTGCAAGATCAGGTTTGACTCAACATGTTTTAATAAAGTGTCCACAAGCCTCACTACATGCCCAAGTGGTGCGAGTCCCTTTACATGTAAGATGCCCTTGGATTGAATTACTTGGCCCAGTTCATAGGTCCTGACCTCATTCGCGTCCCGTTTACAATTAATTTTTATGCTTAAGCTTAGTTCAATTTGACTTGGTTATATCATTTTAATGACAAAATGCTATATTCGATTTATAAGTATTTATATACTCCTTAAAGATAATTAAAATATTATTTAACAAAAAAATTATATTTAATGTATTATTTAATTTCAATAAATTGAAGCGAAGACAACACACTAATTATTTTTTTTCTTAAATATTAGTTGGCAACTTAGTCATTGATTACTAAATAATTTTTTAAAATAATTTATAAATAGCTATATCAAATAGACTCGAGCTTTACTTTTAAAGAAGATGATAATTTAAGCCCAATCAAATTTAGTTTTGCTCAAAGTCTCAAACCATTAACACTTCTATTGCAAACCATTATGGTCTCTTTAGGTGTTCAAGAGTGAGACTTGACAATAAAGCCCTACAAGTTAGATTGTTAACGTTGGAATCATCAACGAGAACAATTTTAACTTTTTTAGAAAAAATTTTTTTTTCTTTCCTTCCATCTCTAAATATTAAAGCATCGATGGATGACAACAGTTTATCATTTGAATATAGACTATTAGAATGAAAGGCATTAGTATCAAATTATAAACTTTATTTCGTCAATACTTTATTAGACTAACTAATGCATATACGTCCCTAAATCTTCTACTATATTTTGAGTAAATTATTTGAGATATTCTATTTTGTTTCCCAACTTAATTTGAAAATAACATTTTTATCTTTAATGTTTATAATTCTTATTGGTTTGGTAACTCATAGGTTAAAAATACTTGACTAAGTGACATTTTAAGACCCTGTTTGGAATCAAATGGGAACACTGTTCAATATGCTTGGGGGATTTTTTTTGCCCCAACCGCCTTGATATATGCCTTCGGAAGGCGAAGCGCCAGCATGATGAGTAGTGTCTCACCGTGCTAGTGTCATATGTTCCCACTGGAGCTTCTGGCTCCAGTGAGCTAAAATGCCCTCCCAACGGTGGGCATTTTAAAATTGCAGGGACAAAACTGTCCCCGGCAGTTAACTTCTATTATTATAATTTTTGTTTAAAATGACATATTTTATAATTTAATATAGCTAACAAATTTTTATTATATATAATTAATAAACATATATCTATTATTATGTGATTTATTTCTTAAACAAATATAATTTCAATATTCTAACTATATTTATTCAATATAAATATTCTAAGAAAATTAAATTTCTTAATTATTTACTATTATAATTATTATAAATATACACATTTAAATCGATTGTCCTTAATGGTAATTTTATTCTCACCTTACCGCAATCGCTACGGTTGAATCCAAACATATATCTCACTATTAATTTTAATCTTATCGCTACAGTACCCAATCTCACTGATGTAAACACCTAAATTTATTCAAATCTTTTCTCCAATAATCTAAAACATTCTAGACTAAGAACCTAGTGGCCGCCTTGGTGTGAGTTGATCTCCTCCGCATGGCTTGCCCATTTTTTAGACTTATTTACTCATGCATAAATGGGCATTCGTGCAAAGGACAAAAAAATTGTCATTTCAAAGGTTATTGAGCACAATTCTTGGATAAAAAAGACAAATGTTAAGGAGAAATATTAGTGTTTAAATACCTTTTTTTAAAATTTTGAAATTTAATTTTCAATGTGATATCTAGTCAAACTTTTCATTTTTAAAAATATTTCTAGATTTTTTGTGAAATTTTAGAGTTGACCGTTGTATATTTTTATCGATAGTCATGCAATATTTATGCCGATACTCACTTTGAAAACTTTCAAATGTTTAAGAAAAAGTTAGTGTTGAAATTTTATACCACGATATGTCAAGCTATTAGATTTAGTACTTAAATTCAACTTTTTCATAGTACCGCGAGTATCTTGCTTGCAAAATTTTTTTCGGTAAAACTTACTTTGGATTTCATGTTTTCATCCTTGTTATTTTTATTAATTAATGTTTGAGTAACACATTAAATTTCTTTGTGGACCCCCATGTTTTAGAAAAATTTTTTTACATATTTTTCAAATCTTTATAAAAGGCCTTTTGTAATTGATTTCTTTCATTAGAAAATTTTCCATGGAAATTTTTATTTGAGTTCCCACAGGGCCTAGGATTTTTTGTGGGCTCAATATTTTCTAATTTAGTTAATGGGTCCTAAGACCCATTTTATGTTCGTACAAGCCCAATAAATTTGTCAAGCTTAATCTAGTTTCCCAACAAGCTTGCCAAAATTCATTTGAATATTTTAACAAGATCACCAAGCTTATTTTAAGTTTACAGCAAAGCCCACTAATTATTTCTCCATAAATTTTTATTGCTACATTAATTCTTTTAGGTCCAAAAATTTTTATATGGATATTTAATTGGATTTCCTATTTTATTACGTTTTTAATTGAATTTATCATATAAAATTTTATTTCTTGAATGCATAATTCTTAATTTGTTATAATCTAACTCTTTTAATTCATTTTTTTATAGAATTACTAATTAAGATTTTTACAATTATGATTTTATTTATTTCTTCATTTTTAAGATTTAGTTTACATTTATTTTAATTTTGGAATATGATAATTTAGTTGGATGAGAACTAATTTAGTTGGAATTAAATTTTTTCGAAATAAATTAGTTTGATTCTAACAATCTCATTAGCTAAGCTTATTTTAATCATCATCAAGCCTAACATTAGCTCCCTCACTCATACATGATGAGTAATACAAAAATACAAAAAATTTTAATTGATTCTTATTAAAATGAAAATATCTATTAATGGACAAAATCAAAAAAATAAAAAAAGCTTGAAATTCAGCCAAGGGAGATTTTTTTTTTCTCTCTTGGCTGAATCTTTCTCCTATAAATAAGGGAAGGATGGTTCATTTTAAAAGGAATGGTTTTCATAGCAAAAACTTGGCTATTTTTTTAAGAATTTTCAAGTTTTCTTTTTCAAATTTTCATGCTTAAAGGGTAGAATCACTTAGAAATATTTTGATTTTTGTTCATTTCATTTATATTTATTTCTTTTATTGAACCTTCTGACTATTTATGCTCATGGTTTGATCTATGTTTAAAGGCTAAGTATGAAAGCCACGAATAATTTTCTTGATTTAATTGTTAAATTTGATTTTTCTTAACAATAAGTTAATTTTTATTCAAAAAAATATATGTTTATTGTGAAAATAATGTTATCTTTATATGTACATAATTTTGAGCTATTTTCCTTAGGACTTTCATGTTGAATGTTGATAAATCTATTTTTTTTTTTTAATTTCTGGTATTCCAGATTTTGACGATGGAAATAAAATTTTTTTGAAGATTCCAATGACCATGTGAAGTTTCCGGTCGCCAGATTGGGTTGCTTTAGAAATTGGGTTTAGTGGCTTTTTAAAGTAATTGATTTTTTTTTTTATAAGTTTGTCGCAAATGAAAAAAAAAAATAGATGTTAAAGATTTGAGTTTAGGTCTTCTCAAGACATGCGCATTGGCTCGCGTGTCCCGACCAAGACAATCAGTACCGTATCGGTGGACATATTATTTTTATTCTGGTATAGGTATATACAGGCATCAATGTGTTTCAGTATACCGTTTCGGATTTATTGAAGTTTGAATATTTTTAATTTATATATATGAAAAATATTTTCAAATATGAAATAAATGAGATTAAATAAATTTTATGTACTAAATATTCATCAATTATATATAATATTCTATAAAAAAACTTCATCAAATATAAAAAAAATTAATATCAATTAAGTAGTAAAGTTAAAATTTTTTTAATAATCATTAAATTTATGAGTAATTACGTCTAAGATTCATCAAATTTATGAGTAATTATATATAATACTCATCAGATATAAGATCAACGTTGGTTTAACTTTTTTTTATAAGCTTATAATATGTACCGACCAGTAGAGCTATTTTCGGTCGGTACCACTGAAATATGCCAGTACCTATCGGTATGGCCGGTAGACCGAAACCAAGACCAAAACGAAACCAACTATTATCGGTACCGTTATATACCGAAACCAGTACATACCAGCCGGTACAGCCAGTATCGGTATGATGCCGACTACACTGGTCTGGACCCAAATGTTTTAATAGTTTCTTGTTTACTTTTTCTTTTATGTTTTTTTATTATTACTTCTTCATTTCATTTTAAAGTTCTTTTTTAGAATGTTTATCTTTATTAAAATATTTATTACCTTATTTTCATTTTAGTGGTTTATTATTATTATTATTATTATTATTATTACTTATGTCCTTGTTTCATTTAGTTAGTTAAAATTAAATTTTAATAAGTACATGTACATTTTATAATAACAAAATCTTAATAAATCTTATATAATAATTTGTTTATATTTTAGAAATAGATTATTTAATTAAAAATTAATTGAGATCTTTCCAGTGATGGAATTCGAAAGAGTCACAAATGGTTGACTTTTAAGAATTTTCTAAGTGAGAAAATTTTGCCTAAATTTCACTAGTGCGGTGAAGAGATTAGTCTATAATTTTCAATCTTAAAGATCTTGGTTTATTTTTAATAACTCATGATAAATGATTCATCAAGTAGGAATAAAGGTTTAAATATTTTACTTCTCTACATGAAATATTACAATGAATCCAATTATGGAGCCTCTTCAAAGTAGCAAATGGATTCCTTTGAATACTCTTAAGGTAAGGAGATATTTCTCGAAATTTCACCAGCATGATGGAGAATTCCTCAAAAATATTTCCAATATTTAATTTTTTTAAAATAAATAAACTAGAGGTCTAAGATAAAATTTAGATCTTTTTTCTACTTTTACGTAAAACATTAAAATGAAACCAACGATGGAGTCAAATTAAAAAAGCAAATGAATTTCCTTAAATGCTCATAAGGTGAGAAAATTTTTCTTGAGAACCCTACCAGCATGATGGACAATTCCTTTCAAAATATTTTCAATACTTAAATTGTAGATTAATAAATCAAAATCTTTTACACCATAGACCTTTAGTACAATATAAGGCTAACTAGGTATTATTTTTTTGAAAAGTGTTATAGAGGTTTCGATCCTTCCCTAAATGTTACCAAACTCCTAAATCTAGTTTTGAATGTAGACTAGAACCTATTCTTTTTATAGTGTCTTAATTAAGCTAAGGATAACCTTAGAAAGAATAGATTCATATAGATGACCTAATCACACCTTTAAAAAAATTAATGGTGACTCCCACATTTTGTGTTCAGCGATCGAATCCATATTTAGCATGTTATGATAGTACTAGTAATAAATTGTTAGTGTAAGTGCTACAAGCCAATCTTTGTATCTTGTATGGCATTAGCATTTTGTAATATTCAAGTAAACAAACATTAAATTTTATTAATGTTAAGGAGGTATTTCTTTATCTATTAGATGTTATTTGAAATATCATATGTAGATAAAACCCATGGAACTCATTGTGCTTGTGAAGAAATGGTAATGAGTTACAATTATAGGATCCTTATACATCAAGATTGCATTTCTAAAAATGTTCTTGGTCATTGTATTATCAAGAAAATGCATTGACAATGCACAAAGACTAGCATATGTTAAGCCTTTACATATGTGATAAATGTAATTGATCTCATCTTAAGTATAGATGCCTAGGGATAGCATATGGATGCCTATTAAGTAGAACAAGTTAATTGAACATAAAGAATGCTTTAAAAGTTCATTTAGTATTTCATTCAAATGTCTATGGAAATACTATCATGTATTAGTAGTGTAAGTGATCCTCAGACTTATGACACCAAGTTATCTTATTTATGGAGTTTCAAACTTAGAGATCATCATGAATATGTCCACAATCGATGCATGCTTATGATAGGGTAGTTTTAGGTATGACTAAAGAATATCGAAGGTGGATGAGTGGTCCAAAGAGGATTCATCACCTCAAGTGATTTAAAGGGCCATATCTCGTATGTACCAAGCTTATATTTAACTAAAAGTCCTTGGGCAAGACAATACTAGTTATGGAGTTAACATATAAGGGTTACATACTAATATGGAAAAGGGTTAAGAGTAGATATCGAACCATGCTCTTGCTATTTCGTAGATATATGATGAAAAGATTGAATTACACTGAGATATTGTATACTAAAAGGCTTGTCAAAACTATATTAACAATCCTTGCATGTTGAGTGGTCATGATGCATTGCTAGATTTCAATCTTGGTCTATAAATATAAATATTCTTAATTAGGTAATTATATTTTTGCCAACATGATAGAGGCCAACGGGTTACACATAAGGGTGATTAGTAGAAATTAAAATAAGATTGGACTTATATACATAATACAAGTAAAAGTTACTTAAGCCCAATTTGTACTAGTTCAAGTGGTATAGGAATCAAACTATAAAAGAGTCTAAATTTGGTAACATTTACCTTAGGTTTATAAAACCATATTTGTTATCCCTAACCTTAGATATCTTGTTGATTGTGCCACCTTTTCTCTCCTCTAATAGCCTTTTATGTTAACATCTCTAGCCTAAGGTATGGTAACTCTTAAGTGTTTCTTTAAATTCTTGATTATAAAGATTAATCAAAAACCATGCAAAAAGATCCTATTTAGGGAGTCTTTGATTAATATAATTCTTTTGTTTTTGCTACTGTCTTTATAATTTAATTAAATTTTGTAATCAAATTATTTATTTATTGGCCTAAAACTTCTCTCAATATTGGGTTAGATAAGGCTAAGATTCAAACTTGGTTGGATTTAGCCTGAGCTTTCTTACACTAATACAAGCATGTAATTGATTAGCACTAGATAGTTTGTCATTACAATACCTGAAGAGAAATTCGAATGACATTTTTAAGCAGTATGCTTATTGGTGAAGGGATGAGACTGCATAGTTGTATCATCTTTTAATAAAAAAAGAGATGGCCATCACTTTTATTAACACGTTGTAGCTCTATTTTATGAAAGGTTGGATGGAAATGCCATTATGAATTTTGCTAACATGGTACTGCCTGAAGAAGTTATTGAGAGTTATTAAAAAATGGTAATTTATCAATCGAAGAGTATTAGCCTTAGGAAAGAAAAAAAAAAGGGAAAAGCTAAGGCTAGTAGCTATGAAAACTATGCACCCATGAACTCTATGCCATATAACCCATACTTACTTAGACCTAGTATCGATTTTTACCTATTCACTCTTCAACTAGTATACTCTACTGTTTACGACTAGACATTTTCTTACCCACAAAACAATACTCAAAATGCCTAAAACACCTTGAATAACCCTAAGTGATATGATGCCATGCCAAATGTAGTATCATGAAAGTGCGCTAGGCATTCCGTAGGAAACCATTTGATGTTTAAAATATGGATTAAGGCTTGATTAAGGCTGGTAAGTTATAGTTTGAAATAATACTAGATTAGAGTGTTGTTGATAATCTATTGCCCAATCATGCTAAACCTAACATGAATAAGGTGATGGTGGAAGAATCTTCTAAGGTCAAAGGACAGGTAGATAAGGTAAAGACTTCGACAAAGAAAGTTTAGGAAGTTCTAGTGAAAGCTAAGATAATTTTAAGACAAAAAGCTTTAATGGGAAAATCGAAAAGGCACAATACAGTTAAACATGATTTGGAGTTATGTGATAGTTTTAAAATTGTTGTTCAGGGATTGATAGACAAAAAAGCAATAAAATTTTATAAGGACATGCATGAGCCGATAGTTGAATAAATAAATATGGCTTGTAAAGGGTTTGCAACAATTATAGACCAAGGTTATTTACTATAAGGAGTCTGTAATTAGTGCTGCGACAGTGGCATCTACTCCATAAGTAATTATTAAGGTCTCTACACCTTTCTCATATAAGGATAGCAAAACAGTTTCATGGAATTATGGTTTTAAGGTTGTGATAGCAAGAGAGCTAAGTCCATAGATTAATGCTGTGATAGGAATTAGTGACCTGACTATGAGTGAAAGATGTTATGCTACACTAGTTATCGTGAAAGGAAAGTCAGTTGCTGATAAAATGAATAATAATGATCCAGAGGTTGTAATAGAAATTACATCAAAGGAGCTAAAGAAGCAGGTTACTGAACAAAAAGCTAAAGCGTTCTTGAAGTTTATTAAGCATAGTGAATATAACATTGTAGAGCAGTTGAATAAGCAACCTACTAATATCTCAATGCTTAGAAAGACTTGTGCTTTTTTTTGGGAAATTTTTCATTTTAGGGTCATCTAAACCCAGATAAAGAAAGCTACATGGAAAAATCCTATTGATATTAGAAAAAAAAAACCCTTGAGAGCTTTAGTGTTTCCATTGATAGCCAAATGGGTACTTTTGGTGCTTAATTTGTTTTTTAGATTGCGATCATCAAATTTGGAATAATACCAAGATCTCTATAACTTGTATGCCCTACTTTGAGAAATATTAAGAACTACACCCTAAATGTTGGTGTTCAACAATATTTAAGGGATTTTTGTATTAGGATTAGCTTATTAGTCATTGTTAAATAAATAACAAGCATGATGCATTTTTATATCCCTTTTTATGTCTCTCTTGTTTATGAATGCTTTATATTCTTGCTATTTTGATTACTTTAGATATTTTATAAAATAATATCTTGATATATGCACCCTTATAGCTTGCTATCTTGATTGCTTTAGATATGTTAATAAAATAATATCTTGATATATGCACCCCTATAGCTTCAATGCTTAAATCTTTTTAAGTATCTTAACATAAGAGACCTAGAAAGATAGGTTGACCCTTTGGAGGTTGATTTTGATAAATTATTTAATGCAAGTGAGATAGATTCTATGGAGCAAACTTTGAAGATTATGTCTTGCCCTCGAATTTAGTAAGACTGTTTGAGCAAAAGAAGAGAAAAATCATGCCTCATAAGGAATCTATGGAGATGGTGAATTTAGGACCGATAAGTGCAAGAAAAAGGTTAAGATAGGAACCATGATATCCCCATCCACACAAAAAGAATTGATTTCCTTTCTAAAGGAGTTTGAGGATGTATTTGCTTTGTCATACTAGGACATGTTAGGATTGGACATAGATATAGTAGTGCATAGGCATCCATTAAAACCAGTTTATAAGCTAATGAAACAAAAGCTAAAGAGAATAAAGCCTAAGATGCTTTTAAAGATAAAAGAAAAAATGAAAAAGCAAATAGATGCTGGGTTTCTAGAAGTGGCTGAGTATCCTAAATGTGTGGCTAACATTGCTCTTGTCTAAAAGAAGGATGGAAAAGTATGTATATGCATTGATTATCAAGACTTGAACAAGGCAAGACCAAAAGATAATTTTCTTTTATCCTATATAGATACATTGGTTAATGATACAACAAAGAATTCTTTGTTTTCTTTCATGGATGTTTTTCCAGTTATAACCAAATTAAGATGGTGCCAAAGGATATAGAAAAAACTATATTTATGACTAGGGTACCTTGCTATAAGGTGATGCCTTCAGTTTGAAGAATGCTAAGGCAATGTATCAAAGAGCCATGGCTACTCTGTTCCATAACATGATGCATAAAAATATAGAAATATATGTGGATGATGTGATTGCCAAATCCACTAAAGAAAATAAACATGTTGGAAACTTAAGTAGTTGTTTAAAAAGATAAGAAAGTTCCAACTTAAGTTCAATCTAACTCAATGTACATTTAATGTTACCTTGGGAAAATTTTTGGGCTTTTTTATCAGTGAAAATGAGTCAAAATGGATCCTACAAACATTAAAGCCATTCAAATTAGCCACCACCTCGTACACAAAAAGAGGTGTGAAGTTTTTGGGCAAATTGAATTATTTTGCTAAATTCATATATTAGCTTACTAATAAGTACGACCTAATATTCTAACTTTTTTAGAAACAAGATCTTGGTGAATAGAATGATGAATGCCAAGAAGTGTTTGAAAAAATCAAGCAATGTCTTTCCAATTTGCTTATATTGGTCCACCAGTGCTGGGATTAATGTTTGATCTTGCACTTGTTAGTATTTGAAAGGTCTATAGGTTGCATATTAGGACAACATGATAAAATGGGAAAGAAAAAAATAGGTGATATATTACCTCACCAAAATGTTCATAGACTCTAAGGTTAATTACTTTTTGGTGGACAAGATATGTTGCACCTCAGCTTAGACTGCATGAAGGTTTTAGTAGTATATGCTTTATCGCACTATCCTGTTGATAGCAAAACTAGATCTGATTAAGACATATCTGAAGGTCTGACTCTTTTAAAAAAGATTAGGGGATGGCAGGTGTTGCTTTTAGACTTTGACATATTGTACATGAATTAGAAGGTGATAAAGGGTAATGCCATAGATGACTTATTGGTAAATTAGGTTGTTGAGGATTACAAGCCATTAAACTTTGATTTTTCTAATAAAGATTTGGTGTGTGTATCTCAAGAGGAAGAGATGCCATCTAAAGATAAAACATGGAAGGGTACTTTGATGGCACTACTAATGCCATGGGGTATAGGTAGGAGTGATATTGATTTCACTAAGTGGAGACCATTATCCACTCACTGTAATATTGAATTTTGATTACACGAGCAACATAGCTGAGTAGGAAGCATGTGTTATAGGTTTACAAGCTACTGTTAAACAAAACGTGAAATTTTTACAAATGTATAGAGATTCAACTCTAGTATTCTATCAATTAAGAGGTGAATGAGAAACACATGATAAGAAGTTGGTGCTGTATAAGAAGTTGGTTTTCAACCGATGAAAGTGTTTAAAAAGATAAGTTTCCAACATTTACCCAAGAAAGAGAATCAGATTACCAATGCTTTGGCTACTTTGTCTGCCATGATAATAATAAGTGATGGGGTTGAGGTGATGCTGATACAGATAAGTAGTTATGATATCCTTACTTATTGCCATAATAAGGTGAAAACGGATAGTCAATCATGATATGATGACATTTTGCTATACGTAAAGATCAACATCATCTAGAGCATGCTACTAAAAATAACTGTAGAACTATTCAAAGAATGGCTATGAATTTCATCCTTGATGGTGAAATCCTATATAAAAGAAGTAGTGATCAAATGCTTTTGAGATGTATGGATGCCATCCAAGCTAAAAGGATAATGTAAGAAGTTCATGAAAGGATATGTCAAAGACATGCTAATAGACACATGATGGCTAAACAGATTATAGGATTGGGATATTATTGGATGGCCATAGAGGGTGATTATATTAAGTATGATAGCTAACCATAAATCTTAGATATATTCAAACAAGATTAATGGACCTCTATCATAGTTGCACATGATGACATCTCTATGACCTTTTTCAATGTAGGGCATGGATATGATATGTCTTATTGCACCTAAAGCCTCAAATAGGCATCGTTTCATTCTAGTGGTAATAGATTATTCCACCAAATTGGTGGAAATTGGTTCTTGTGCAAATGTAACTAAGTTAGTGGTATACAAATTCATCAAAAGAGAAATCTGATGTCAACATGGAATTCTAAAAAGAATTATCACTAATAATGTTTCAAATTTGAAAACAAAATAATGCACAAAGTGCGTGCACAATTTAAGATCAAGCATCATAATGAGGCAACATACTACATGAAAATGAATAGGGTGTTGAAATAGCCAAAGAAAATATAAAGAAAATTGCATTAAAGATAACCAAGACATATAAAGATTGGCTTAGGAAGTTGCATTTTGCTTTGCATGCCTATCGAACATCAATTCATGCTTTCACGAGTGCTACCTTGTTTCCTTTAGCCTATGGGATGGAAGTAGTGCTACCAATAAAGGTTAAAATTCTATCATTATGGGTCTTGATGGAAGCAGAATTAGAGGAGGCTAAGTGGGCCCAATCTGAATATGAATAACTGAAATTATGAGGAAAATGTTGAAGGCTATTTGTCATGGACTGATGCATCAAAAGAGAATAATAAGCACATATTATAAGAAAGTTCATCCTCAACAATTTCATGAAGGTAAGCTTTTGCTTAAGAAAGTTTTTTCAATTTAGAAGGATGTCTGAGGCAAGTAAACTCCAAATTACAAGGGCTATATATGGTGAAAAGAGCTTCTTTCAGAAGAGCATTAATCTTAGCCAAAATGGACAAGGATGATTTACCTAACAAAGTGAAAAAGTATTATGTTCAAAGGGATGGCCTGATTACAGATGCCTAAGGTTATTGGGTTTATGTGATGGCAAATGCCAAAGATTATTGGGTTTGCAAGATTCTGTACTAAATGCCAAATCTTACTGCATTCATATCACTCTGAGGAATTATTTACTCTCGTGTAGGATGACGTTTTCAGCAGAAAAAGGACATAGCATAGTCTAAAAGAGTTTTCAAAAGATATGTTGAATCTAATAAGGTGGTTTATCATATGATATAACAAAGAGTTTAACCAAATTCATTCTTTAAAAATATAGGATCCTAATAGCTAAAATGCTTGCCTATTGAATTTCATTATCCAATAATCATTGATTCTTTTTATATAAATTGTTGATATTTTCAATGTTTGAAATATATTCATATTAAATTCTTCTTCTTGGCCTACCCTTATGTTTCATCATTTTTTGTTAATCTATTTAATAATGATCAATAAACTGATGAGGACTAAATATAGGATGCCTTGAAATTTTAATAAAGAACAATATTCTATAGAGAAATTAGTATCTATTCCAAATTCTATAACTCAAGGTTTGAGATTATCCTAGTTGAAAAGATTTCATTCCAAAGTTCTTTATATGAGAATAAAGAATGAGAAGGGAAGATAATGAGGGATGGTAATGGAAGCCATAAGAAATTTGAATGGATTGAAAAGGTGATGAATGGAAGAAAAATTGTCATGGGAAATGTTTCATTGAAGGAGCACAGATCACAAATGACATGAAGTTCCTATCTTATGATAGCGTATGAACATGAAATAGGAATCATGCATGTGCATTCATAATGCATTATAGGATTTACTTGATAACGAAGCATTCCCTAGTGGCGTCTAAAGGAATATAATCTTCCCAAGCAGATTTTATCTCAAGTCATATCGTTCTTTCTCCAATTAGATAGTCCAAATTAGCTGGCCATGTTGTAAGCTTAGTGAAATTTGCTCATAGATAAGAAAAGCCTAATGTAGCTGGCCATGTCATAAGCCTAATGAAGTTGGCCCATAGAAAGGAAAAAGCCTAACGTAACTGGCCATGTTGTAAGCCTGGTGAAGTTAGCCTAGAAAGAGGAAAAAAACCCCATGTAGCTAGCCATGTTGTGAGCCTATGAAAGTTGACCCATAATGTATTAAGCCCAGCGTGGCTGACCATGTTGTAAGCCCAGTAAAGTTGGCTCATAAGAATAAAAAAGCCTAATTAGTTGGTTAAGTGGAAAAGCAACTTGGTTTGCACCTTCTGGGGTTGGTATGCCCTAAAGAAAGGATTTTTGTTCACCTCATTAGGTTATGTGGAAGACTAGTGCATGTCGATTTTTCTTTTTTACTTTATTTAGTTATGTAAAAGGCTGGTGGAGTTAGATTTTTTAGGTTTACTTTCATTCAGTTACATAAAAGATCGGTGAGGTTGTTTTTTTTTTTTTCACCTTATTAGGTTATGTGGAAGACTAATAAGGTTAGTTTTCTTTCATGTGGTTACATGGAAAACCAATAGAGTTAGGTTTTTTTAGGTCTACTTTATTCAATTATGTACAGGATTGATGAAGTCAATTTTTTTCGCCTTATTAAGTTATGTTGAAGACTGGTGGGGTTGGTTTGTCTTTTACGCTTCATTCAGTTATGTGAAAGATCAGTGGAGTTAGGATTTTTAGTTTCACTTCATTCAATTATGTGCAAGATCAATGAGGTTGTTTTTTTTTTTGTCCATCTCATTAGGTTATGTAGAAGACCAGTAGGGTTGGCTTTTTTTTTTCTGCTCCATTTAGTTATGTAAAAGGTTGATAGAATTAGTTTTTTTTATCCATTTTATTCGATTAGTTAGAAAGCTGATAGAATTGATTTTTTAAGCATTCTTCATTTATGTGGTTTAAAGAAACTTGGTTTCCAAATTTTTTTGAAGTTTTAGTAATTAATCCATATTTAATGTAACTAAAAAACAAGTTTCTTATATGTTTAACATTTATTCTAATCTCATTAGAATTATCCTAATCAAATTAGGATTAATCATTTAAATTAAATATATTTTTAGTTAAGTAACTTAATTTAATTTTAATTCCATGTTGACTTCATTATCCAATCCATGTCTTAAACATAATTAAAAAGTTATTAAAATTAGATAATTAGGTATCTTATGATAACTAGGAGTGCTGATGGAATTCAATCTCATAGAGAGGTGATTGCTTGAACCTCTTGCTAATATTTAGCAATTTTTTAAAAAAATTTTGGGATATCTTAATCTGATCATAACAAACTTAAAATTTAAGAAAATCCAAGTTGCATGAATCCTACTCTAAGTAGAAGAAGGTGGTGCATTAGATTTCCTAGTTTCATTGGGATTTAGTTCCTATCATGCTTCTTATTCAAGCTATCCTAATCAAATATAAATTCTATCATTTTTCTTCACTAAACCTCTGAAATACAACAAATTTGCAGCAATATCTTGCTATCATGGATGCTGCACCCAGGTACTAAGAGTGAAGATGAAGTGTCGCACACATCAATTATATTTAATACACCTAATATGGTCAAAATTGAAACATATTCAACTTTGATTTTAACCTAACTTTTCCAACAAGTATTATGAACTTTTTTTTGACACTTTCAAGATGAAAAACAAAGAAAGGTCGCACTAGCAACTACTAAAAATTTTAGCATCATCAAAATACTATCTAATATCAATTTAATTAGAAAAAAAAACATATTTTAAACTAATTGATATTAACAACAAACATAGATTAGAATGCTGAAAAATTAAAATGAAACAATCTCTTTATTTTTAATTCAATAAACGGATCAAAACAACCTAAAAAGCTTAAGACATATTAAGACTTTAATCCAAATTAATTAAAACAATTTTAATCAATTATTCAAACGCTTTTAAACATGATTAAAGCCTAGACATACATGTTGTCTAGATTCAAAAATTAATGAAAAATAATCTTTCAAGAATTTTACCAAAATTGAAAATCATTAAAATACTATCTAATATCAATTTAATTAGAAAAAAGATATTTTAAACTAATTGATATTAACAATAAACATAGATTAGAATGCTGAAAAATTAAAATGAAACAATCTCTTTATTTTAATTCAATAAATGGATCAAAACAACCTAAAAAGCTTAAGACATATTAAGACCTTAATCCAAATTAATTAAAACAATTTTAATCAATTATTCAAACACTTTCAAATATGATTAAAGCCTAGACATACATGTTGTCTAGATTTAAAAATTAATGAAAAATAATCTTTCAAGAATTTTACCAAAATTGAAAATCATTAAATCAACACACAAATCAATCAAATTGATTATCACAAAAAAAAAAGGCATGCTAGAGCACATGTAATCTATAGACCTTAGGCTCTAATGCCACTGTAAAAAAGTCCCAAGCTCATCTATATTGATATAGACATAAAAGGTTGATTGGAATTAAACACATGAAGCAAAATTAAATAAAAAAAACACGTAGAGTTTCTTAGGATCTTAGGTAGAGATATACGAGTGATCTTATTACAACTTAAAATATAGATCTAACAAAAATAATACCTATTTAAAGACTCGAAACTTTAAGTATGTCGAACCTTGCACGAATGCACCATGGGTTGATTTCTTTGATCTTTTGTTAAGGTTAAAAGTGGTCCAAGTGTTCTGCTACTAATAGTGATCTACACAGATTTAGAAACTTCACGAGGTCCAGTGGTTCTCAAATGCAAGCCTCAAGCAAAAGATATATACCAACAAGTTCAGATCTAAAGTAATTAAGGAATAATTCCTACACCTATAGTGCCAAGAGGAAGAAGAAAACAACTTTATAAGGAAATAGCAATTTTGCACAGATATTGACAGACATACCCAAAAATCTCAACTTTTGATTCTGATTGATTCCTTTAGGATAAAAAAACTAATTTTATATAATCGTTATGATCAAAAACAATTTCAGATCACATAAAAACCAAGTTTGCACTCAGACACCCATAGGAAAATAGATTATGCCAACCTCTTAGGGAAGTAAAGAGGTTGGCGCCTAGGGTTTTCAGGATACTACAATCAGCCAAAAAATCTTAATATTGTATTTAAATATATTTTGGGCTAGGTTAGGCTTGATTAATTGGTTGATTGCGCCCATAATGAATATACCTGGAAAGTAACGCCATTTTGGAATGTTTCTTAGAGACCAATCAAAACTATTTTAATTAGCTTGTCTAAGATTAGAACTTAGTAATAACTTATTAATATTTTAGCCTAGTAGCACACTAAGGATAGCTGCTCCATGCACCTAAGCCATTAGCAAGCCCAATTTGGTGTAGTTGATAGCTAAACTCTTTTAACTTGATAATTAAGGCTTTTGGCCTAACCCTTAATTTAAATGCTAGATAATTTAATTCATTATCAAATTTTCTAACATAAGTAAAACTATTTTTACTTCATGTAAATACTATTAAATAATTTAGTGAATAATTATCAAATAATTTATTTAAATTTCCAAATACAATTATTTGGCTTTATTTAATAATATCCCTAAAACCATGTATACAAATAGATATTATCTTGATAAGATAATCTTATCTTTACTGCCATATTAAGACATTTACAATTATAGTTCATAAATCTAACTTATTTTTTAAAATTATTTTTAATTGAACTTGTTCAATTAAGTCCTCTCTATTCTACATTTTATTTAATCAAGTCATACTTAACTAAATCCTGATTTTATTGTGTTAATTGGGCTTCCATCATAATGGAAATAAATACAATTACCTAATTAAGTGTATTAATATTTATAAAACAAGACTGGCTTTTAGCAAGGCATAGTGTTCACTTGCTATGCAGGAAGAATCAATACGACCTCTTAAGAAACCTTTTAATAAGCATCTTCTTAATGTAATTCGGTTTTTTTACCAAATATCCTCGAAAAATAATGAACATGATGCAGTGTTTACTTATGTATCAATTCATATTAGTTCCTGTAGCTCTTGGTTAACCTTATGAATTTACTGAAACAATTTCTCCTAAATTCATCATATGTTGGCCAACGACTTTAGTAAGATAACCGAAGCCAAAAACATATGAGATATGTCTCCAATGTCAATCAGAGTTTTTAATCCTCTTTGGATCACTTATTCTTCTACTTATGCTTAAGCCATACCCAAGACCACCTTTATTTTAGTATCAGTTCATTATGGACCGATTCATAATAGATCAAAGCATAACATTCCCTATACGAGATAACCTAGTATCACAAGTCCAAAGACTAATATACATGACTAGCACATAGAATATATTCCATAGACACTTGAGTAACTTAAACCAAATAGAATTCTCTTACCATGTTCACTAAACTTGTTTCCATAAACCAACCAACCATATGCTATCCCTAGGTATCTCTATACTTTAACTTCTATGAGATCAAAATGTTGTATGCATCAAATGCATGGAGTCTTAGCATATGCTAGTCTTCGTGCATTGTCAATGCCCTATCTTGATCATATGATAACTAGGAACATTGTTAGAAACATGACTTTGATGCATAAGGATCTTATCATCGTAACTTAGTACTAACTTTACAAGGTCATTTGTTTCATGGGCTTCATATAACTAGTGCTTGCATGAGTGTCAATCATGCCACTAACATAAAGGGAAAACATTGAATCAATAAGTAAAGTGATTGGTTTGCATTATTAATTATTATATGCCTCATCTAATCTTGTTGGCTGTAAGGCATATACTAATAGTCCATGGACGACCACTTCCAAATCCAATTTTCTTAAATCCTCCAAGATATTTTTCTTGATAGTAATCATAGTTGCTAAATTACTCCTAGATTTCCTACTTAACGCATTTGTAACAACATTTGCTTTCCTAAAGATAATTAATAATCAATTCATAGTCCTCTAACAACTCTAGCCACCTTCTTTGCCTTATGTTCAACTTTTTTTAGGTAAAATTATACTTGAAAGTTTTACAATTAGTATACAACTTTGCTAACTCAAGATCATGAATGGGTTAATTTTATAATCACATCATTCTCCATACAGATAATGCCTTCTAATTTTTAGAATGAACACTATCGTCGCTAATTTAAGATCATGAATGGGATAATTTTGCTTGTAAGGCTTTAATTATCTTAAGCCATATGCTACGGCCTTTCCATGTTGCATCAATAAACAACCCAAACCTTGTATAGTAACATCACTATAAATGGTAAAAGCACCAAAATTAAAAGGAATAGTGCAAATTAGAGCACTCACTAACTTGTTTTTCAATTCTTAGAAACTTTATTCATAAGCATTAGCACATTTAAACTCCTTTTTGGGAAAACCCTCTCACAAATCTCCTATACTATCCTAACAAGCTTAAAAACCTACAAATCTCTATAATGATAGTTGGTTTATTCCATTCCATAGTAGCTTAAAGTTTTTTTGGATCCATAGAAACACCATTTTTGTGAATCACATGACCCAAAAATGTAATACTATTTAACCAAAATTCACATTTTTTAAAAAAATTTTGCATACAACCTCTTTGCTTTTAAAGTTGGTAGCACTATTTTCATATGTTCTTCATCATTTTTCTAATTTTTAGAGTACACCATATCTTATTAATGAAAACCACAACCAACTGATCCAATGATAGTTTAAACATCTTATTCATTAGATCTTTAAATGCCAGTCAACCCAAATAGCATTGCCAAGAACTCATAATGTCCATACCTTAGCCTACAAGCAGTTTTAGGAATGTCAACTACCTTAATCTTTAACTAGTGATAATAAAAAAGAAGATCAATTTTCTCAGAAGACTTAAACTCTTTGTAATTGATAAAAAAATCATTAATTCTAGGTAATGAATAATTATTTTGGACTATTACCTTATTAAGTTTGTGGTAATCAATTGAAAGTCTAATATTACCATCTTTTTGATAAACAACATTAGAGCACCCCAAGTTGACACACTAGGTCTAATGAAACCTTTGTCTAAAAACTCTTGCAACTATTCCTTGAGTTTTTTTAACTCTAAAGGAGCTATTCTATAAGGAGCCTTAGAAATTGGTCATGAGCCTAGTAATAGATCAATTGAGAACTCATTCTCCCTATCAAGAGGCAACCTAGTTAGCTCTTCAAGGAACACATTAGGAAATTCTTTTACCACATCAATATCTTCAAGTTTTGATTCACTATAACTAATATCTCTCATAATGGCCAAGTATGCAATATGACCAGTTTTTAAAAGTCTGTTAGCTTTGAAAGCTGAGATAAGTAAAGGAAAATTTTTTTTGCACTTTTAGCAAATTCAAATTTATTCCTAAGATTTTTAACTGTTACTTTTTTCTCTTGATAATCAACTGTTGCAAAGTTAGCAACTAACCAATCCATACCAAGAATCACATCAAAATATTTCATATCAATAAGTATTAGTTTGGTTACCAATTCATTGCCATTAACATTAAAAATACAGGACTTACAAACAAGATTAGCAATTGATACTCCTCCTATTGGGGTTTCAACTGATAACTTTACTTAACTAGGGATCAAATGCCAACCACACTTCTCAAAAAAGTAGATATGGAAGAATTTGTGTTGTCAAGATTAAATAAACATAAGCATAACAAGACGACACAAGAAAAATACTTGCCACTGCAGTGTTAGAAGTCTAAGCATCATGTTGAGTGAAGGCATGAATTTTAGCTAGTGCGTGAGGTTTTTATGTCTCTTATCTCACTTGGTCAAGAGCTGATGCACTACTATTTGCTTGTCTTTAAATGGTTTAAGAATTTTGAAAGCTTTATTGTCCTTTTTTTACTTTGGAAGTTAGCAACTAAATGGCCTTTTTGTCCACAAGCAAAACATGTCCTAGTTTTCCATCAACAATTATCTTTAGAATGTGTCACTTGACATCTATGACACCATAGAGTATTATTGCGATGGGATTTACCACTAGGTTTCCTAGATTTTTTTTTTTTTAGGTTAACCATGTCTTTGATTACCATGACTTTCAAAGGTTCTTGAGCTTTTCCTTTCTCTACCAACATTAGTTTCTTGATCTTTGTTCTTCACAGTCTTGAATTGAACAATGCTTTTCTCAATAAGTAATGCCTTGCTAATTACTTCACATATGTCTTAAGTTTCAAAGTTAAGACAGTTTATTTGATTTGAGGTTTCAAACTTTTTTCAAATCTACAAGCTCGATTTTCTTGATTAGGCACTAGTTTAAGGGTAAACTTAGAAAGTTTTGAAAACTTTGCTTTATATTTTGCCACCATCTTATGCCCTTGAATTAGTTCAATAAATTTTTTCTCATTTTGCAGTCGAACACTTCTAAAGAAGTAATAGTCGTAAAAGGCCTTACCAACCATATCCCAAGAATAATTTTCATCAGTCTTGACAAACACTAGTTCTTGAGTTTCCCACCAATAATTTGTAGCTCCTTAGAGCATAGGTGTAGCATACTCTACTCTATTATCTGTAGGGCATTTAAATGCCCTCAACAGTTTCTCCATCTCTTTAACCTATTTTTTTTTCACTAGGATCTATACAAATTGCAAATGAAGGGGAGCCATCTTTTTGAATTCCACATATCCACCACGTTGGTTAAGTATACGATTTGCTCTACTTCTTGTTGACATCATTACAGTTTATCATATTGTTGTGCCAAAAGTTTAAAAAGTTATTGTTGGTAACATTTTGCTACTCAGCCAATTCTACTATTAGCCTCACTATCTAATACACATCATTATTGTCCAAATTACCCTGTGATACTTGACTGCCATCATGACTCTTAGAATCAACACTGTCCTCTAATGGACAAGAATCTACAGTTTGTGAAGTCCTATCCCTAGAATTAAGAGCTTTCAGCAATAGTCAACAAAGTTTTTTTTTTTTTTTGAGAAGCCATAATAACTACACCAATAAAAGAATATAGTTTAACTATGGCATTTTTGTGACAACATACATTCCATCAAGTTAAGGCTTACATAATTTAATGACAAAACATTAACCTTCATATCACTCGCTTATTTAAAATTACCGTGTAGTTATTCGACTAATTCACCCTAAGATCTAGCCATGCTTATTAGAAACCTACATATAACATAAAGGTAAAAGTTTAAGCTCTAATACCACTAAAGTTGTCATGCCTTAAACCAATGTTTAGGATGTAACAATCACCATATACTTGTATCAGTATGTAAAGCTATGGATTCTAAATTTTTTCTTTTTATTCAACAATAATTGGTTAGAAATTTAGAATGCCTCTTATTTCAAAAGTATAAAACATTATAAAAAATTTCATAGGAGGTTTGTAAGCTTAGCCATTACATATGAATAAGCTAATAGTTCTTAAACTATTTGACAAAGTAAGTTTGTAACTCCAAAATATTCTAATGGCTAGCAATAATCTGTCGATCCCATATCGCTATCAATGATAAAACTAGATCGCAACTACTCTTAAAATATGAATGGAAATTGTAATTGATGAAGTGAGTATAAATACTCAATAAGTAACAAAGCACCTCAACGACTTAGGTTACCATATGTAATTAGCATATGATACAAAATCACTTGAAAGCTTTTGGAAAACAATAAGTTTGGTCATAATACTCATGCTAGAATCATAACTTCATCACTATAATTATTCATAATTCAAGTTCTAAAAATCAAACATTTCATATTCAAATAAAAAGATAAGATAATAGGAATAGTTATGGTTACATATTCATATTATATTCATATATAGATTCATAAACAAATTAATGTTTAGATTCAAATTTGGGCTAAGACCACTCTTACCTTAGTGGCAAGGTTCTCTCTAATTGATGATGACAAATTCCAAAATATTGCTTCACCTCTAGTTACCAAAATTTCTTCTTCTCCTCGCACTCCTCTTTTTGTCTTTTTTGCTCTAAAACGAAAGCGCAAGATGACATCCTATTAACATTTTATGTTTTGGCACATAAACCCTCCAATAATTCTATTTTCAATTAAGACTTTCATGCAAAATAAAAAACAAATATTGGTGTTACAATATTGTAGCAATAACATTTTGTTCTATTTTGTCTATAATATAGCAATAATGATGTAAACATATTTTGTGATTAAAAATATATCCTAGAAAAAGTCTATCACTAATTTTTTTTATAACCCACTTAATAATGAAGTAATAAGATCCTTATATAATGCCAAAGAAAGTGCCAATAAAGATATATATAGGAAATACCTCCAAGTTTAAACCCAGAGAGGAAATTGTAAGATTAGTGGCTATCATTGCATGTTCGCAAAGCATTATAGCCTTGTGAACATTTCTTAAGTGAACCCATTTAGGTTAGAAAAATGACATATTTTTTTCAAATATTTGAAATGCAATAAAATCATTCATTATATAATGTTCAATAGACAGATGATAAAAAATTGAAACATTTTAAGTACAAGAAGCATGATAAAAGATCAATTAAAAACTTTAATCAAATTTCTTCCAAATTAAAGGCATTATGATACAATTGTACAGTAAAAAAAATTGATTACAATTGGACCAAGCATGTCAAAAAAGTAGTAATTTTGCATTTTATTAAAATTTATTTTTGGATATATATTCTTATTGTACTGGGAATATTACTATACCAGTTATTAAATTGATATGGTATTAGATTTTAGGGAAATAAGGTCAATGGACAGACAAAAATGATTAAATCAACACTTACTTTCTTTAGAAAGTTATTTGCACCCACACAAAACCAGGTAACAGGTCTAGGCTATAACACTCCCAGGATACAATGAAGCCTTATGAGTTCTACAACTAGCAATATTGAAAAACTCCCTAGTCTCTTATCTATCTCTTAAACTTTTGGAATTAATTTGGAGTGAAAACTTTGGCAATTAGGGTTGTTATTTATAGACCACTAGAAGACAAAATCAAAGAGACATGTCCCAATTGAGAAGTCTTTTAATAAACTATTGGCCAATAAATATGCATCTTTCCATCCAACAAGTGTATCCATTTATCCAACTAATGCATTATTTCATCCAAATGTACCTTTCATAAAAGATGGTGGCTATAACTCTTTTCATCCAAAGTGGTTATTAGATGGCAATAAATAATTTGTAATCTAAACAGTTATAATAATCTCCTACTAGATTATAAATTCAAAAATATTATAAACTATATAGTTATGCATAAATGAAAGGTATTGTTAGATTTAAACTTCTATTAGTATAAACTTATCAAAGTTTTAACAAAGTAATAAATGGCTAGTTGCTGAAACCATTACTCTTAAGTTAGAGCTAGATAAATCACACATATAACCATATTTTAAGTAAAAAATAAAAGGCATTTATTGCTTCAGAATATTATGGCCATGTGCTCAACCTGCTTTCATGAATATTTACAAGAGTAAAACCTTTAGACTCTTGTCAGGAGTGTCATCATTTCCATATCCAATAGGTGGAATTGTTATAATAATATAATTATCAAGTCATTAAGAGTTTAACTCACCCTCACAAATTATTCAGCACTAAATCCTATTTTTTAGTGTCAAGTCATTAAAGTAACTTGTTATTACCTCTTAAACCTTGAAATTAACAATTATTAAAATAAGGTAAGGTTCTCGTTACTAATGATAGTTTTGATTAAGGTTTTAGTCCTATTTTGGTGGTAATATCTTTTATCGTATCCGCTAATAGACCTTTTATTAATGAGTCTACTAAATTATTACTCGACCTAACATAGGTGAAAGGTCACTTATCATAGGTGATGGTGCTCTCATGAATATTTACAAGAATAAAACCTTTAAACTCTTGTTAGAAGTGTCATCACTTCTATATCCATATAGGTGGAATTGTTATAATAATATAATTATCAAGTCATTAAGAGTTTAACTCACTTTCCCAAACTATTCAGCACTAAATCTTATTTTTACTATCAAGTCATTAAAGTAACTTGTTATTACCCTTTAAACCTTGAAATTAACAATTATTAAAATAAGGTAAGGTTCTTGTCACTAATGACAACTTTGATAAAGGTTTTAGTCCTATTTTAGTGGTAATATCTTTTACCGTATCCGTTGATAGATCATTTATCAATGAGTCTACTAATTGTTACCTAACCTAACAAAGTCGATAGTGATTATACCATCTTCTACTAACTATTTTACATACTTATGTCTCAAGCTAATGTGTCTAGACTTTTCTTTATAAACCTTGCTATAGGCTAGAGGCATGTTATATTCATTATCACAAAATATGAAAATGGCTGACATAAGTTATGGTCATAACTTATTGTCTAATAAAAGATTCCTTAACCATTTTGCTTGTTTTCCTTACTACTACTAAGGCTATAAATTCTGCCTCCATTGTTAAATAAGATATGCAAATTTGCTTTTTAAAAGCCTAACTAATAGCTTTACTATTGATGGTAAAAATCCAACCTAAAGTTTGTTTATTGTCACTAAGACTTGTGATCCAACTTGTATCTGAATACCTTTATGGTACATTGGGGTAATTACTATAAAAATAATCCCAAATTTATGATTTTCTTTAAATAGCCAAAAGACTTAAAGAAAACATTTTAACTTTTCATACTAGGTTTATTCATAGACCTTGTTAATTTGCACATCGCAAATGCAATATGTAGTCTTTATTAAATACATTGCATGCATCAAGCTTTCAATTATTCAAGAATATCACAATTGGTATCTTCCTCACCTTTTATTCTTTTTGGATAGATGTACATTCAAGTCCTTTGGTGTTTTGACAATACTATTGTCACTTTAGAAAATTTGTTGAAAATTTTTCATGGTAAACTTGATTCCTAGTATGACATCCATAACACCCAAATCTTTCATGGTAAACTTTTAGTTAACGTGTACTTTGTAGTCTTGATCATGTATTCCTTTTCTCCAAAGATTAGCATGTTATCTACATATAGACATACAATGACATAATTCTTATTAGTGCTTTTCACATAGACACATTTATCAGCCTCGTTGATTTTAAAATTATTTGAAAATAACTTTGTCAAACTTTTCATGCCACTTTTTAGAAGCTTTTTTCAATTCATATAATGACTTGACAAGCTTACACATTTTATTTTCTTTAAATTTGATAACAACCTACTCGAATGGTTGTATATAAACCTTTTTATTAAGGCAAGCTTTACATCCATTCGATCTTATCAAATGAGTCACTAAACATAATGCTTGTTCACATTTGCAGACATTGACTTAATCCAAATTGATTTTAGAGCTTACTTGACCTTTAAAGGATCATGTATTGCTATCTTAACAAGACACCCTCGCATTTTGAAGTATTTGAAGAGAACTTATTTCATTCCATAATTCAACGTAACTTCTTGTTAGGTATTTTATTAAGTATATAAATGCCATTCTTTTCATGCAAAGACTTATAGCAAAATTCATAATACTAAGTGGCCAAATTCAAAATTTAAACCAAAGTCTTTATCAAGACCATACATTAAGAATACATAACAAACACCCATTCTTGAAATGAAAAATAAAAATTCATAAAGACTTGTTTACTTTTAATCTATTACACAAGATATCATATATAATCTAAGTTTGCATATAGTTACAAAGGGACTTTACTACCTTTGCAAAGTTAAACCTAGCTCAGATTTCATAAGGCACAATTGGCTCTTAGTGGAAGAAGGATATTTACCAATTACATCCAATTGGGAAAAGATGGCTTAGTAAGTTGGTTTCCTAATTGAACCATCATACCTTCTATAATGCATCGATATTTCAAATCATTTTATTTAAGCATATATATTCACAATAATAAATGAAATTCTATTAATGTCTAAACCATTTGTCATTCACTTTTATTATGAATAAAGTCACCAAAGTGTATATAAAACATAAAAACATACCTTATTTGGAAATCTGTTATCACAAAAGTAAAAAAAAAAAAAAAAAACTTAGAGATAACTTGTTTTGATTTTCGACATGATAGGAAAAAATATCATCTTATCTTTCTATCAATTGAAGTTAATGCCATCAAATCAATCTAATTACATGAACTTTTGATTCATCATTTTGTAAAGTAGTATCTATCTCCATCTATCTCTAATAACTCTCCAAAATTCTTAGGGAAATAATGCAGATGGATCGGTAAAAATAATTGAATCAAGACTTTGAAAAATGATGAATTGTTTTTTTTAGAAAGTTATTTGCCCCTACATAAAGTTTACTAATAGGTCGAGCACTGGAGGGATACCAGTATGAAATATTGTCTTAATAATTGAAAAAAAGATTTAATTCAAAAATATGGATGCAAAATTTGTCACCAACGAAGGAAATATGTTAGTAAATCGCAAAAAAGAAAGAACGGATGGTCGAGATATATTTCGTAATTGTCTTTGGATATTTGGAATAGCCAAATTAACAATTTTATGATGCGTTTGGATTTATTGGTCGCTTAAGGTGTGGAAAAGAAAGTTTTGATTAAAAAATTTAAGATTACCCTTGAAAGGAAAACTTGTTTCTTAGAAGTATTTTGAAAATTGAGGTTGAAAAATCCATGTAGAAGTTAGGTTGTTGATGCCTTAAGATGCTTGTATGAAGGTCCAGACCAAATTAAGTGTCTATAAGGATTGTAATTATTTTATTGAATTAGGTGAGTTTATTGGTTTGCCTTTACGTGGGAAGAATTATACATGGATTTGACAAAAACAATGTCATCTAGACAAGTTTGTAGTCTCTGATGCTTTGGTTAATTTGTATAAGGATTTAAATCAAAGAGGGTTGAAAAGATTAGGTTTGATTCTAATCTCATTCTATTTGAAGGTCATTCTGTTAATTTGGGACCTAGGCTATTCAAATATATGGATTGCTAGCTTTTACATAAAGGATTTCTAAAAGATGTGGAGAAAGTATGGAATGATGTTGTCTTGTTTGGTATAATGGTTATTGATTTCTAAAATATAGGATTTGATATACATCATCTTAAACGTTTAGATTGTTGCCACTGAACGCCGAAATCTATTTACCTTTTGCACACTTTATTCATTGAGGATAAGTTGTCCACCTAAAATGTTAAGTCAAGGTCCTTACACCCAAAATAGCTTGATAAACTCCTTCATTAGAGTAATTTTATTTATCACCAATAGCATTTAATTCTAGTAGCCTTATTAATCATAATAGTAGAAATTGCTTAAAAAAACAAGAAACTATACTTGAATTGAATATTTTATATTCAAATGTAAATCCAAATCTTCCTATGGGTAGAGGTGCATTATGCATATGAATTTACAACTTTAATGATAAAACAATAACTTTAAAAAACTAAAATTAAATAATCCTACCTGTAAGCCTAGGAAAATTTAATTTTGATATTATATTGTTTTATCCTTTAACCATTTTACAAAATTAATTATTTTCCTGTAGGGCCAAACAACTAATTTCATAATCTAATACTTTATGGATTTTTCTTTATGTAGTTTTTAAAGTAAAACTTCATTTTAAATAACTACTATTTTATCCCAATCAATTAACTCAAGATGTTGTGGCTATTCTTAAACTAATGATTTAAAACTTTAAAAATAACATCCTACATGTATTCATAAACTTATTGCATATCACAAATAATTCTTTGTGATGCCATTTTTCTTGTGTAATTATTTAAAGGGAACTTTATTTTAAATAACTATCAATTATCATCTAAATCTACTAACTTAAAATGCTATTGCTACTCTTAAGCTAGTGATTTCGAACTTTAATAATGACATTCTTAATATATGCAGAATTCTTTATTGCATATTAATAACTGTAGTGAAATATAATATTAAATCATGTTGATCTATTGCAATTATAGCATAAATAATTACATATTAATTTCATTCTCCGTATGTCGTTATTTAAAGAAAACTTTATTTTAAATAGCTACTAATTTAACTCAATCAATCAACTTAAGATGCTATAGCTATTCCCAAGTAATTGATTTAGATTCTTTATAATGATATAATATATGTATACCATAAACAATTGCATGCATGATTTAATAACTTAGATATATATATATATATATAGCAAATTAATTCATGGCATAAAACTTTATTGATGTCATTTATCGTATGTTGTTATTTAAAGAAAAATTCTCTATTTTAAATAACTACCAATTTATCTAAATCATTTAGCTTAAAATGCTTTGGCTAATACCAAGCTAGTGATTTAGATCCCTAAAAATGACATCATAAATTTATATACTACAATGGAATAACAATTTGTCATGCTATAACATATTAAAAATCATGACATAAT
>JAQSVH010049651.1:10379-51535 GCA_029448705.1 Adansonia digitata | reverse complement strand
CAAGTTTGAGTCCTTAGAGTCTAGTTTTGTACTTTTCGTCAAAACTGAGTCTTAGGATAAGTTTTTGTTATTTTTAATATAATCAAAAATTTTGAAAGTCAAGGCAATGTCTCTAAATTAAAATTATACTTGGAATGTCTCCCAACATATGGGAAGGGTTTCATAGATTATTTTAATAATGAGATACCTTCTTCAAATAAGTGAAATCGAGATTTTTTTAAATTTCATAAAACAAAACTTCATGTTTCTCTGGTTTTATCCTTTAGGATACGAATGACATTTTTTTGAAAAATATTTAAAAATCTGAATCTTTCCAAATGGAATAATAAATTTAATCTAGAGGATTCTATTTGAAATACATGAATTATAATTAAACATTGGATATCAAAACCGAATAAACATCAAGATTTTAGTTAATACGTAGTTAATATGTGTCGATCTTCAAGCATTATGAAAGGGATCGATCCTTACTTATTATTGTAACTAACTCTCGAACCCTTTTATGAAATCTTTGGTATTAACATGGACCTCAAATTTCATTTTCAAGGGTTTATAACCCTTAAAGATGAATTTCGGAAGGAGACCAATCTCTCTAGCCAAAACAAATTGGTGGTGACTCTAAGACAAATGGTCATTTAATAATGACTATTTAGGGTTAAGTCGAGTAAACGATTCATTTCAAAAATTTGGTCCTCAAACACAAAATATATATATATAGGAACAAGGGATTCACCTTCCTTTTTAAGTCCAACAGTTGAGGTTCAGATCCCAACCACGCTGTGACATGAGGTATGTTGCACCAATAAACGCTATTGCTAGGAAGCATTGTGCTAGAAAACATTACTATTAGCTATTGTAATGTGCCCTCGAAAATCCTCATGAAGTGGAGGCACGCACAACTTAAATATTTGAAGGAAATGATAAAATTTTTGACAAAGAAGTACTTTCTTGACCGAAACTCTTCCTGTTTAGCAAAAAGAGGGAAGACCGTCGAGCTAGTTGCCTGTTCATTTAGTCTTAGGTGGCCACTACAAAGTGGCCAACATTCAAAGTCACCACCAATCATTTGATCTAAACGTGATCGAATGCCTATTGAAATTGGCATTCCTAATTACAAAACTCGGTATATCGATTCTAAGGTCTGTGTAGTCCAAAGATTCATCAATTGGGCTTGGGAGTTTGTTACATGTAGGGAAGTATCAATACCCCCCATGATGTTCGAAATTGATCCCTTCTACCTATGTCTTTATTGGTTTTCAACTTCCTTGGTTTTTACTTGTCATTATTTTGATATACTCCCCTTTTGTACATGAATTTGTATAGAATAATAAATCTAGATTTTAAGGAAAATTTTAATCCCCTATCCACCTCGGAGAGTTATGAAATATGGAGATTTTTTACTAAAAATAATCTCTGAATTTAATTTTGAAAACCTGATATTCCATGTCAAGCATTGGAGTGATACTGACACAAAATATTGCCTTTGTGGTTTTCGAAAACAAGTTAAAATTATGAATGCAAAAATGGACACCATGAAAAGAAATTATTAGTGAGACATATGAAAGATAAGATAATATGGCGTAAACTAAATCACGCACAAAAACAGAAAAGTAAAAGGTAATTCAAAATATATCTCGTAATTATCATTAGTTATTTAAAAATAACCAAATTGATAATTTTTGAGACGTGTTTGGATTCATTAGTTGATCGAGGTGTGAGAGCTAAGTTTGGGTTTTAAAAAACCTAGAGAAAATCTAGAAGAAAGAAATTTTCATTTTTGATGACTTTTGAAAAGACAAGATTAAAAAAGTTCAATTGACAAAGGTTGGATAATTTCTTGACAAAATGACATTTTTGACATCTCTTGACAAAATCGATGATTTTTTATTTTTTTTAAAAAATAGGAATTGATAAAAATAAGGATGATAAATTTTGAAAAATGCTTGTGCCTTAATTCGGGCCAAAAAGCGGGTTGATACATGTTTCTGGACTTGATGGAGGTATATTGGAGCTATATAGAGGCAATCGAATACCTTGGAGGGTTAATTCAAAAAAATCAATTAATTCTCATTAATACAAAAAATGCGCTATCCCCTTTTCCATTTTATTTTGGATTGATCTAAAGATTCTACAGGTCAGGTAAGGTACCATTGGAAAGGTAATTGATGACAGTTGATATAAAAATATTTCAAAATTTTAAGAAAATCATCTTCGAAGAGGAAATAATTTTTGAAGTTAAGTCTGATTCAGCATTGGTGACACGTAGAGGGGAAAGGGTGCGATAAACTTTGAAAATCATTTTAAACACATTTGAAATTTTTAAATTGCAAATGATACCTTTTTAGAAAGTGAATTTCATATATTTATTAGGAAAACTATTCAAAATTCTAGAAATTTCATCTGAGAGGTTGAAATGACCTAAACAAAAAGTTAATTGCTAATTCCAGGGGTTCTAGATAGTAAAGATTCAAAAGATTGTAACTCTTTTATTTAGAATGATCCGAGGGCAAACAACATATCATTGAATAAGGAAATTCGTTGCTCTTTAAGGGAAAATGCCAAAAACATATAAAAAATCTTTTAGGATTTGAAAATGATTTTTCAAGTTAAGGTTATGATACTGTCAATGCTAAAATAGGGGAATTTTTTATAGTCGAGTTTTCTAGAGCTAGACTCAAGTTATAGACATTCAAATGTCCATGACAAAAGGAAGTCAATGATAGTGGCTTCACAAGCTCATTTACACAGTCTTAGAGTGGGACGATGAAACGACCAATTAACCTAGTCACAAGTAAAAACACTAGACACAAGACCAAGACACAAAGAACTTAACAGAAATTGGATGACACATTTTGTTTTTGAAGATCAGAATATTGGGCTTCATTTAACCTTGAATCTAAACCTAAAGAGCTTGATTTTTTTCCCTAAGATTGGAGGACCAATTGAGAAAAAATTGTTAAGTCTATATTAATTTCCATTTTTAAAGTTAACATGGACTTAATTTGAGGCATTTTATAAGAATAAATTTTTGACAAGCATTAATTGAACATTTTGACAAACATGTGGTAAATTAAAGATGACATTCATGACAACAAACACATAGAGCATGTATAATCAAACAAGTATTACATTTTAGACATGAAAATGACGATAAAAATGCAAGTAAATGAACAATAAGATGCATGGACATGTTGACTTTAAGAATGATATCAAGAATCATGCCATGGAAGATGACATACACATGTTTAAACAAGAAACAACATGCTGGAATTTTCAAGAAAGCATTAAAACATGATTTTAAGGTAGGCAAAGCACTGGAATAGTTATCACAAGGGAAGCATGATAAAGGGTTAACAAAACATTAAAAGTTTTAAGTCTACCATAACCAAAGCCACAGAATGCATGGATGTCCTAAAGTAAGGCCACAGCTTCCATGCTCTTTAAGATGAGATGATGGAGAAAAGAAAGAAAATGAATAAAGAAAGGATAAGAAATATACACATAAGCTTTAAACCCTTTCCTTTGTTGTCAAACAGAAAACTTTCCACACTTTTAGCTTACTTTCTTACTTTTCTTTGCTATATATTAGCAAGAGAAGGTTACCAAGAATGAGCTTGAGGATTATACTATCAATAATCGGGGTCTTAGAGAGGAAAGATGAGTGAAATGGAAGGTTTTTGAGGGGATTTTGGAGGAGGCTTGGGGAAGATACGGGAATAGAATTTTTCCTAAGGTAGAGAGGGAATATGTGAGGTATCGAGAATGCAAAAAGCATTCCTTGGCTAAGTATAAGATGTAAATTATATAGCATTTGATTTCATCCACCAAAAGACTAACAAAATGGGGCATTTAGGGCATTTCCCATGTACAAATTGATAAGTAATTATACCATTGGTTTAGCTTTCAAATTTTAATTGACCATAGTATTATGCTAGGGTACTAAATGGTCATGGATTGCCAAAAATATCCTTTTCAAAATTCAATTTTGCTTAGAATATCCCACCATCAAATTAATTGGCCCTTTTAAAAATAATCATTAACCCAACCCAATAGGCTCAAAATTAATTCAAATAATGGATATATTGGATCAAAATAATTTTAATAAGCTCATCAAGAATTTAAAATATTTGAAAATTTGGCTTAACATAATTAATAAAATAGGCCCCAAATAAATTAACTAGATATGCATGTGGGCATTATTTTACTAATGTATATTTTTATAAGACTTGGCCTTAAATTAAATAACTTATGACCAAATATAATTAAATAAAATAGGCCAAAATAAATTAATTAAATTAACAAGTGGGAGCTATTTTATCTAATATATATATTTTATAAGACTTAGCCTTAAATTACATGAGTTAGGACCATACCTTAGCCAAGAATGATAGGGATCGAATATGAGCTTATATATTCAGCTTTGATAATGCCCCAAAATACTTGCATAGAGCTTTAGACAAAATTAAGCATATACATCTAGGAATGTTGTTGCTAGAAAGTAGTGCCACCAAGGAGTGTTACTCTTAAGGAGCCTTGCTTTTTAGCTAATCAAATTATGGCTAGATGATATTTTAATAGCAAAAAACATATATCCACAATCGTGATAATCCTTACCCTTGCAACTAAGAAAAACACAGTTCTTTAATTTAATTTTTCCATGGGATTTACTGTTTCTACCACCTTGATGGTTAGAAGGTGAATTGCATTAGCTACAATCCAAACATGATAAAAATGATTTTAGTATGTTAGCCCTGCCTAAGTAGGTGAACCTAAGGTTTACCGGGCTTAAAAGGTGGAAACTAGCTAGTTTCAAATTTTAATATCTATAATAATTCCTTATGCTATTCTCATGCTATTTTTTTATACAAAAACAATTTTCATTATTTTTTTCCTTAAAGGAATATTTTAAGTAAAATTGGGCTTTAATACAAAAACTAATTCCCCATAAATAAAATGATATAAACATTTTTGAATAAAAATAAAAAATTAATTTTTAAAAAGATGGGCTTTTAGCCACGAAAATTAGTGATGAAAAAAATTTGTTGCCAAGTACAATGAAAAAACATTGCTAACCTTTCATCGCTAAATTCATTGGAAAATATAGAGGGTACATTTGTGATGAGACATTCATCACAAAAGTCGTTGCTAATATTCGAGGAAAATATTACCAAATTTTGTGACACATGTTCATCACCAAATTTGTTGCTAAATTTGCAATGAAGTCATTTCATTGTTAAATACCATGGTTGAGCTTCGTGCATGATGGCACCAAATTTTACAATGAAGAATTTAGCATAAACAATCATCACTAATTTAACAATGAATTATGTTCATTGCAAAATTTGTTATTGAATTCTTAGTAGGAAATGTCATTGCTAATCTACCATAAATGATATTCATCATAGAATTAGTGACAAAATTAATGACAATGTTTATTGGGTTATATTTTTATGGTAGATTTTATTGCTAATTTTGTGGCAAAGTGAAGACAATTAATTTATTCCTCACTAACATTGTCATAACTTTATGATAAATGAGCATTCATCGCTAAATTTCATCACTAAAGTCTAGTGACAATTTTTCCTCACTATATTATCGTAACTTTACAATATATGAGCATTCATTGCTAAATTTCATCACTAAATTCCAATAACAGTTTTTCGTTGTGGATTTTGTCGCTAATATTGAACATTTGTCGCTAAATTTGTTACTAAAGTTTTTTGTTGCTAATTTCATGGCAGGTTAAGATGTACTTATTATTCACCCCCTTTTTCCTTTTTTTTCTTTTCTCTTCTTATTTAGTATTATAGGTCTGGTTAGTTCTCGTCCTTTCTTTTTTTTTTTCCAAATCCATTTCGAATCTAAAATTTAATCGAGGTGCTTATTGGCTTTCTTCTTAGGCTTTTGGGTTTCAAATTCATAATAAAATACTGATTAAGAGTTGGTTTAATGACCATTCAAATCAAGAACTGCTTTTACATGGTACACAAATAACCATTTTCAAAAATTTGGAGAAATATAGTCTTATTTTAAGATTTTTTTTACTTTTCATATGGTAGTCTACTTTTAGTTTGTTTTTGGTTCTAGTAAAATTATTTGCAAGATTTTTGCCTAGAGTTGTTTACTTAAATTTATGGAATTTTGGTAGTTTGGTCCATTTTTATGGCTTTTTTTTAATGTATAAATTGGTAAAACTATTGTTTATTCTGAATGCAAAGTTTGGTATACGTGCATTATGTTACTTAGGGAACAAAAGAAAGAACATAAAGGGAGTTTTAGGCTTTTAACTAAATAAATGTTAAGGCTTATGGCTTACAACATTCTTTTCTTTGAAAGTTATAAATATTAAAAGAATGCGGTCTCTCATAATTGTTATGCAATGTTTTAGCATTAGTTCAAGAAGTAAATAATTTTTAGTGGAAAAAAACTAGTTTTCTTGTAGTTCTTAAATGTAGTAAGGACAAAGCTACTTTAGCCCAAAAAATAAACCTAAAAATGAAGCAAAAGGGATTTTAATTTTAGTTAACATTGTAAAAGTGAAGAATATTCACATGCTAGTTACTTGCTTTATCTTTGTATTGTACTATCACAATGCATTCATGTGAGTGATGTTGAAAGGTCTTAGAGCAATAATGTTATTTGTTGATAACATTATACTGAAATAGAGGCTTATGCATTTAGAATGTTCATTTTGATATAAAAAATGTAATTAGGATAACATCATAAAATTTATAATGTACCACTATTTCTTTGGCTAGATTTAAAACACACTAAAATTGCTCTTAATTATGTTCTATAATCTATGCTTGGTTTTACCTCTTTTTATGATAATATGCAATAATATTGATTTCACTAAAAGGAAGAATAATTTTTTATTTGCAATCTAAGATTAGAAATATCATGGATCAATTGGAGGTAAAAATTTTGGAGTGCAACCAGGAGAAATTTGATCATGACATTAATGAGATGAAAATATAGCTCATCATGCCATTTTTATCAATCTCATATTGGTTTCATTAAATTTGACATGTAGTTTCATGTTTGCCTTTCGTAGAGTTAATCTTATATTATGTGTTTTAGTTTGATTAAATTTTTGATCATTTAGGTTTATCGTTCGCTTTCACAATTAAGCTTCTCCTTTCCTAGCTCCTACTAATCACTCGAGTGATGGGCACAATGATAAGCAGCACAATGATGATGAGATTAATGATTAGGATCATATAATCAATCGTTTTATCGATTAAAACAATATATTAAAGGATGTAAAGTGGGCTTTTCATTGTTAATAGGTGTTTTATTGAGTATTTTAAATGTTTTAAATGAATGTATTTTGTTTTTTTTTATATTATTAATTGCTTAGTCAATGTTAAATATAAATTCTATAAGTTAATTTTCTTCTCAATTAGATTTTTAAAATTGAAAAAAAAAGATTACCACAAAATAATAAAAATTCATTGCTAAGTTTGTCCATGAACAGTGATCAAGGCAAAATTCATCGCTAAAGATATATTACAAATATAATCTTCAATTAACAAAAATGCATGCCTATGTTTGTCCCTGAGCAATAATCATCACTAAATTTCATTTCAAAATCCGTCACTGATGTCATTGCTAATTAATGATGTATGTTTTCATTGCTAAACAATAACAATCTTTGCGATGAATAAATTTGTCACTAATTTACGACAAATACTAATTAGCGATAAAAATTGCTACGAAATATTTTGTCATTAATTTGCAATGTATTTTTTCTATGAAATCTATTCATGGCAAATTAGCCACCAATTTTGTAGTAGAAGTCATCGTCATTTATTAGTGACAAAAATTGTACATTTTTGTTGCTAATTTTTGCAACACTGATTTGGCGATGAAAAATTTTTATCATAAATTTCACCTCAACTTATTTTAGCCACGACTTTTATTAGTATTTTTTGTGGCAAATGCCGATGTTTAAAACAACTTTTTCCATAATGGATGAAAGGGAATTTCACCTCACCTCTTAGGTGGGTGATCAAAAAGGCATGTAGCTGGGATGCTAAATGCACTTTTGATTAGTGAAGGTAAAAATAGGCTAAGAGTAGACACCATAGCTTTTATCTTCTTCTTTTTTTCCATTAAATCCTAATTTTGATAAGGTCCATCTTTGAAGGAAACATGAAACGTTGAATAGTGACACTTGATTTTGAATGTCCATTTGTCTCATAGAAAATAAATTTTGAAAAATCATTTTTTGTTTTTTTGGTGTTTTTTTCATAGAAAACAGCTTGTTTAATGGAAAATAAACTTTGGGTCTATGAAAAAGTAAGGGATTTTTCAAAAAATGTTTCAAGTTTTTAAAAACATAAGACATTTTCTGAAATAAAGTAAAGCAAAAAATATTTGATCCTTAAGTATCAGGATCAATCTCTTCTTGATGTAAAGCAAAAAAAATTGGTCTTCTATATATAAGGATTTATCTTTTCTTGAAGCAAAGCAAAACAAAAAAAGGACCAGTACTTATTATCATTGCATAAATACATTTTTATATTTTATGTAAGATCGTTTAAAAAACAAAAACAATTAACTTTTTAGAAAATAAGTATTTTTTAAAAAATTAAATTTTAATTACCATTTTTCATAAAGAAAATACCCTTTCTTTAATTAAAGAAACACTAAAAGAATTAATTATGCAACCAACATTTGTTATGTGCTTTCTGTATAATAGTTCATAAAATTTTACGCTTCTTACATGCTTATATGATCATATCAAATTATAGTTAATTGCCATTTCCTAAACAAGAGTTTGATGATAATCAAGTGTTTAAACTCCAAGTGGCGGCCACCATTAATTAATATCTAGTTGCCATATACATTCCATAGACTCGTACCTGAATTACTGTGCATAGACAATAGGAATTAAATGAGGTCTAAAAATGTTTAAACAAGGATTTAAATAACATAATAATGTGACATTACAGTTTGTATTTTTTGGTTTTAACTTTTTCCATCATTGATATTCATGATTAATATTTATAGTAGTTGACCGCGATAACATTCATATGTTTTTATAGGTAATTGCTTGAGTTTTTAACAAAAAGATTTACCAGGTAGTGCCCTATTGCATCTAGTAAGTTTTGTCAGCCCTTGCTTGTACAATGATAGGCCTAAAGTCCAAGACAGATGGAATTAGAGATTTAAAATACAGTCATGGATGCGTTTTTGGTCTCACTGCGTTTATTATCGTTGCAAACATAATGTCTGTTATCATAATCAGCATGATTGTGAAAAACCTTTTTTTGCACAACCTACTGTAAAAATATAATAATTATAATTATGAATAAAAATGTTCATTTTTAATGATTTTTAAAATAATTTGTTACATTTTATGAATTTTTAGTTGTAAAAAATATTAATAAATTGTACATTGAATCGACATACATGTAATTTTTTATCTCACAATTTAATTGTTGTCGTAACATGTCAAATGATTCGCATGTCAAACTTGGACAAATGAATTTCTTTTTCTTGCATTAAAATGGGACTTAATTACTGAAGCAAATCACTCACCCCACTTCTATGTAAATGGTCATTATGAAATGGCTGTTTGGGCTAATTGAGATTAGTTATCTACTAAAGTTTGTCTTTTAAGGGTTACGAAGCCTTCAAAACTTAAGTTCAATGTCCACATCATAACCAGAGATCATATGAAAAGGTTTTGGAGTTGACAAGAGAGAGGCACCCCTTTAACACCTGTATATCGATACCTATTAATTACATGTTAACCTAAATCTCGATATAAGTTCATTTTGATTTTTGGTATTTAATTATAATTCTCATATTTTGAAATCATTTAAAATTAATATTATTATTCCAATTACAAATAATCATACTTTAGTTAATTTTGAAAATTAAAATTTTTTTGTGCCCGTTTGAAAACCTAGAGAAACACAAAAGTTTTATTTCTAGAAAAACTTGAAAAATTTTGAATTACTTATTTTAAGATGGTATTCCTTCGTCTAAAATAATTAATGAGACCTTCCATAAGCTAAAAGAAATCTACAAACTATTTTAACATGAGGATATTACCATAGATTTTATTAAAAATATGAGTATTGTAATTGATAAAATTAGACACTTAGTTTTAACGTACCACTACCTAAGTGACCCTAATGGATATGTATCGACATGAAAATACCAATATGACCCTAAAGACTCCGTTTTAACATGAAACTCTCTAAAATGACTTTTGTGCATATGTCTCAATATGAAAATACCATTATGCTTATAAAGACTAGAATTTCTTACGAAACTCACTAAAATGGCCTTAGTGCACACGTCTTGATATGAAACTACAAAAATGTTTCCATATGAAACTACCAATATGCTCGTAAGGACTCAGATTTTCTCATGAAACTTAATAAAATGACCTTAATGCAAATGTTTTGATATGAAAATACCAACATGCTCATGAAACTCACTAAGATGGCCTTCATGCGCATGTCTCAATATGAAAATACCAACATGCTCCTAGGGATTGAAATTTCTAATGAAACTCATTAAAATGGTCTTAATGCACATTTATTTATGTTAAAATACCCACATGATGGTCCTAAGATGATGAAAATTGCTAAGATGTCTCTAGATTATGTAAAATAACCTAAATAAATTTGAAATAATAGAAATTACTAAAATGACCTTGGATTGTGTAAAATAACCTAAATGACCCTAAAATGATAGAAATTGCTAAAATGACCTAATTACCCTAAAAATGCACATGGAACTTGGAAATATTTATAAATGGTCCCTATAAGTTTGGAATTATGCATGAAAGGAGGCCCCCCAAGTTAGACCAACCCTTACAAAATGCCAAAAAATTATTTTTTTCCTTTCAAAAAGAAGTAATAATATCATGCATGACCTTAGACACAAAAACACATCTCATCAATTAGAACTCACTTAAATCAACAAACATATATGTAATATCATCGCCACGATAATATTTTCTTGAAAATAGTAAGTAATGTTTAAATCAATGGAGTAATGTACATATAATATAAAATGACGTGAAATGTATGTAACATATATAATATGAAAGTTGAATGGCATACAGGAACTAACATTAGAACGTATAATAGGAACAACTAAATCAAGCAAAACTAATTTAAAATGTATTAAAAATTTTGATTAAAAATGGATTTTTGTGAAACAAAGATTAATAAGAAATAAAAAAAACATTTCAAGATCATAACTCAAGGTTTGGCCTTAAACTTTGTTGTACCAACTTTGGCACAAATACATCACCCAAGCCATGACTTAGGGTCATAAAACTCATGTAAGATGGAGAGAGTATGTACAAAATCAAAGAAGATAAAGATGGAACAAAGTAGAAAAAAAAACCTTAAAACGAACTTAAAAAAACTCCTTTCTTTTTTTTTTTCCTTTTTTGCTTTTTTTGCTTTTTCTAGTTTCCATTTTTTTCTACTTGCTGAGTTGAAATCAACTTTTTGGATGTCCAAGAGGGCTTTAAAACCCCTTTTGTCTGATCCTTCTCTTTCCCATGCACTTATCACTTCTTTTATGCTCCCCATGCAAGGTTTCTCGTAAACAAGCCCTTTAAAACTCCTAGCTGCACTAATCAAGCCCTTTAGACAAAAGTTTTTATATTTTCTAAATATTTATTTGCCAAAAATTTGACTAGTCCATAGAAATGATTTCTTAATTAATTGAAAATGAAATCTCTTTTATGATCTTTCAGAATTTCTAAGAAAAGAGCTAATCCATTAAAAATGATAATTGCCAAACCAATTAATTTAATTTTACTTGAACCATATCTTGGACATGATTAAGCCTATACTTAACTTGATCTGACACAATATATTATTATGTTAATAAAAATTTTTATTTAATTTTAATTAAAAACACTTAAAAATTTTGAAATAAAAAGTCTTTATTATTTTTCAAATGTGAATATTTTTATGATTAGATTGAAATTTAAAATTTTGAAAAATACAAGTACAAAAGATTTTCAAGATCACGGTAAAAGGGCTAAATTCGGATTTTGGCATAAGTATAGAGACTAATAGCACCATTTAAGCTTCCAAGTTAGTGAGCAATGTTAGTAAGGTCAATGCCATGACAGCAAGTCAACGTCTATGTCAACATTTTTAATAGGAGAATATTGAAACCATTATCAAAATGAATCAAAATTTTTAAATCAATATAGTAGGAAGGTTCAATTTACATAAATTATAGTAAAAGGATTAAATCTCAAATTTCAAGCTAGTAGACTGCTAGCATAATTAGTCTTTCTTGTCTAATTTTTCATACTTCATTCTGATAAACTAGTGCTAATACATATATGTAAGCGTGTGCATGCGCATGCACATTAACCACAATAATGAAATTTGATTAGTCCTAGTTTCAATGGCAAACATTTAACCTGAATGGTAGCTGCATAAAAAATTTCATCAATGGTTCCTTACTAAAATTTTATGTTAGCTATATTAGTTTTGAATTAATCTTGTTTTGGATATAACAAAACTTACGCTTAATTAGTAAGTGTTTAAATATTTTTAACTTAGTATTTTTCCTTGAATCAATTTGAAAATACTTTTTTAAAATGCTATAATGTTTTTAAGTCCTTAGCATAATCAAAAATTGCTCTTAATGCTTAATATCCAAGTCAATTTAGAAGGCACCAGAGGTTACTATTCAAGGTGTTATCAAGGTCATTTGTGCAATCACGAATCAGCCATCTATTATTCCCAGCTAAAGTGGGTGGTTAGAGAGCCAAAGGTATGAAAAATCTACATTTTTGCATACATATATCGGTTCATGGCTTATATGTATCGATACAAGGCCTTTACACCAGCAAGATTCAAAAATTCACTATTTGTATTGATACAAAAGGGGAATGTGTCAATACATAGGTCAATGTATCAATACATGGGCTAATTGTATTGATATAGGTTCTGTCATAGTTAAAATTCGATCTTTGGCTAAATGTATCGATATATAAGTGATTTTATCGATACATTCTGCTATGCATCAATACAATCTTTATTGTATCAATACATTTTGGGTTTTCTGCCCGGATGTATCGATACAATATGCAATGTATCGATACATCCTGTGTATTTTTCCTAGTCCATGGCACTTTTCATCTTTTGGCCCCATTGCATTAAAACATGAATTTGATCAAGACTTTGGCTCCAAAAATTATCAATATCATACATAACTTCTTAAAAATCATATAAACTTTTTTTTTAGGCTTTAAACATTAGGTTATAATATTTTTAAATAGTCTATTAAGCTTTCTACAATGGCATTTCATGCTATAAAGTGGATTGGTGAAGGGTAAGCTTAACCTTACTCACCATATCAAATCAAGCATGGTTCGTTATTGCTGCCAGAGCTGTACCTCAACCAAGTAAATATTGAAAGTTTGCTTTTTAATATAGTGACTTACCATATTATACACTTCAAATGTCTTAAATACCTTATGTTTTCTAGGTTTTTGATGGCTATGATTAAATCCAATGTAAGATTCATTATGTGCTTAGCAATAGGAACCTTTATACACTCTCACATCAGTCTCTGCACTAAGAAAATTTCATTTTTGTAGCTTTTAAACCTTTCTAAACCTTCCATAATCATCATCTCTCTTCAAAGAGCACCTATCATTGATATAAGAATATTCAAGCTAATGCTTAGTGATATTTTCTTACTAAGTCATATCAAGGGAAGACAAGAAAGTGAGCTATAAGTTCAAAAAAATTTTTTTTTTGCTTAACAAGGTTCTCAAAGCTTTTGAGGTTTATTCCTTATCCGTTCTTTCTCGGTCTACTTGTTTTTATATTTGCATCATTTTAGTGCGCTTTAACATGTTGATCATGACCTTATCTTAGGATTTTCATGCATCTTGTAGCTTTGGATATGGTAGACTTAGGATTTTTTTTCATGTTTTACTCACTCCTACATTATATTTCTTTATTCCTATGTGCTTGGTTCATCTTGAAATTGTGTCTTGATGCTGTCATGAAATTTCAATAAGTTGTTTTTCTTTGTTTAAGCATGTTTACATCATTTCCATGACATATTTCTTGATGTCATCCATTAAGCTAACATACTCATGCATTGTCATGCTTATTTTTTCACACGTCATCATTTTCCATGTCTAAATGTCATATTTTCTTATGTGAATGTGCTTTTTATGTTTCTTGTTATGAATATCATGTTTGATTCATTAATGCCTGCCAAAATTCTTGTTCGTTGCTTGTCAAAAATCTATTTTTCCTAAAACCCTCAAGTTAAGCCTATGTTAACTTCAATAAATGAGGATTAACATAGATCTAAGGTTTTGTATTCATTGGTCTTTCAAACTTGGAAAAAAAAATCAAGTTTTCATGTTTGGATTCAATGTTTATTGAGGTTAAATGTTTTATTTTTCAAAAATAAAACATCCCTTTTCTAGTGTACAAAGTTATTTATGCTTTGGTCCTTTTGTCTCAAGCCCTATAGTTCATGACATGGTTAACAAGTTATTCAATCATCCCAAATTACTCTAGGATTATGTGAATGAGCTTATAAAGCCATTGTCACTCACTTCTATCTATTTCAGACATTTAAATGTTCGGGAGTCGAGTTTAGTCCTAGAAGTTTGAGAAATATGAAAAAAAACCCTTATTTTACCTTAGCACTATAGTCTTAATTTGAAAATCATTTTTGAACATTAAACAATTTTCATGAATTTTATGATATTTTTATCTAAAAGAGCATCGAATTATTTTTTTAAAGGTATCTTGTTTGCCCTTGGATCACTTTGAATGAAGGAGGTTTGCCCTTGGATAATTTTGAATGAAAGAATTAGGATTTTTCAAACTAATGTTGTCTAGAACCCCTGAAATCAGTGATTTATATTCTGTTTAGGACATTTTGGCCAATCAAAAGATTTCTTTTTGAATTTTTAATATATTTTTCCTAAAAGTTCATGAAATTTCACTTCTCGAAAGGTGCTATTTGCAATTTAACAATTGTAAATAAGCTAGGTATAATGTTTTAAAGTTTGTTACATCGTTTCCCTAGCACGTGCTGTTAGCATCACTCTAGAATCCAACTTCACAAATTATTTCCTCTTGGAAAGTGATTTTTTAGGATTTTTGGAATCTTGTTGAGCCACCTTTCTAATGGTACCTTGGGATCAGCCTCAAATAAAATCAGAAACAGGGATAGCACGATGTTGTCCCTTATACCAATGTTAGTTAAAATTAATCAATTCTTTTAAAATCCCTCTTCAAGCATTTAGATGCCTCTAAATGAGTCCGACCAATCCCTATCGAGTTTAAGAACACGTATCAACCTACCTCTAGGTTTAGATCAAAGCATGAACTTTTTTTTGAATTTTGTCAATTTAATTTTTATGAATTCCTAATTTTTTTAAAATCATCAGTTTTTGTTAAGAAACCCTAAAATGTCAATTTTGTCAGAAAATTATCAATTTTCGTCAACTTAAATTTTTCAATTTTGCTTTTTTCAAAAATCATCAAAAAGCAAATTTTCTTTTTTCTAATTCACTTCAGACTTTTGAAAAATTTAAACCCAATTGTAACAATTTATTTAATTAATGGATCTAAAGGCATGTCAAAATTGTTGATTTGGTTGTTTCTGGATAACTAATGACAATTACAAGATGCATTTTAATCATCCCTCCCATTTCCCTTTGTTGTTTTGTGTGATTGATGTTATGTGATATTATCCCATTTAATTATCTTATCAACATATTTCCTTTGTGATGGTCATCTTGTTTCCATATTTTCAAAATTGATTTTTCAAAAAAATTAGAAGGCAATGTTCCATTTTGGTATCTCTCATGTGCTTAACATCAATTTTTTAAAAATTAAATCCAAAGAATAGTTTATTGAAAAACCCCTATGTTCCCCATTTTTCCGAGGCATACATGATTTAAATTTTTATCTAAACTTGGGTTTTTTTTTTATTCAAATTCATGCATTAAGCGGAGATTAGATCAAAACAATGATAAGTCAAAATCTAGGAATCTGAAACCAAGTTAAGATAAGGCTAGAAATGTATTGATTTCGACCATCGCAAGGAGATTTGTACCTTCTAATGCGTAACCAACTCCAAAACCCAATTATCAAATCTTTGGATCATGCAAACCATTGAATCAATGCTTTAAGTTTCATAACTCAGAATATCAATTTCAATAGGCATCTAATCATGCTTAGCCTCAAATGGTTAGTGGTGACTCTATGTTTTGGCCATTTCTTGGTGGCCATCCAAGACTAGTTGGAGGAGCGATTCATTCAACGATCTACTTTCCAAGTTACAAAGGAAGAGTCATAGTCGAAATAACACTTATTCATCAAGAATTTTATCACTTTCCTCTACACAAATATTTTAAGTTATGCATGCATTCTGATCCTTAAGGTTTTATTTTTTAGGCCTACAAAAAGTCGTGTCTCCTGTAGTTCTCAGTCCTTCAATTTTTAATCATTATTTAAGTATAATCCCTTTCATTTTTGTTTAGTAATCTTTTATTTGTCATGATTTTTCTCATGTGATTGTTACGGATTGCTTTATTCCTAAATAGATGTTAACTCGATAAATATGCTAAAACGAGGGTGAACAAAAGGTTTTATTGTTTCCCCAACACACATGGTGCACTTGCATTGGGTCTCAATTAAACTCCATGATAGGGTTAGGGGTTTAAACATTAGGAGGATGTGAGCTATTGACCTTTATGAGTAACCCTTCACATAAGCATAACAGGACCTTCCATGATATAAATTACTTACGTCTCTTATGAGTAACCCTCCAAATTTGCATAAGGAAATACATTCATTGGATTGAACCATTTCGCCAAGCCTATGATGAGCCTACGATCGAGGTGCTCAATTATCCTTAATAGATAGAAAAATGATTTGGATGTTGATTTAGATGTAAACTTAAACCCTATATGTGAGCCTTATAAGATAAATCATGTCAAACCATGCTGAATGCTATTAGAATAACTTGAAGAATACGAACACCTAAGGAAACACTTTTAACCTTTACTCTCGCATTGTTACACAGGTGATAGTGAAAAGACATTGTTACCCATATGTGTCATGTTAGTGTCAGGACACAACATTATTCTATCTGACCAATGGCTAACCTTTGTTAATAAATGAGTGATGGTAAATAAATGTCGTAACTTACAAAGTAACCTGTTATCCTAAATAAAGTCATATCCAACTTGAAAAAGCCATTATGCTACTCGAATGGCAACTTAACACATATCCTACTGTGGATGGTGATGAACCAACATCATTACCTACCTAGTTTTTTTGTCCCTAAGAGGTATTTTACCATCTCGATAAAGCCCAAACTTCACTCCAGTAAGTCGTTATATTGCCCAATTGATGGGTTAACACATGTCAAATACTAGGCAATGGCTACATACATTGTTGTTAAAGCTATCAATTTATCCCTTGAGGTGCCATATCACCTTAGTAAAGGCAATTTTTAAACTAGACATGTTGTGATGTTCTCCATGGCTACTTAGCCTATCATGATATTTGCAATTGTCATGTTCGCCTATAAGCATCATAGTGCCTATTGTTAAGGAATTTTCTGTGATTTATTTTCATTCTTTATTCTTTTTTGTATTATCTTGTATTGTCACTAGTCTATTTCTTGTATGTTAGTTTTGCTTGTTACATATATCATTTCATCGTAATCATCATCATGACAGTTGGCTAAAGGTTCAATGTCTAGCAATGGAGCAACAATCTGATTTTGCTTTTTAGTCCTTTTAGGAAATCAAGGCATGGTTAGAGGGTCATCAGCATGAAGACAAAGATATTCTTGAGTTTTGTTACATCTCGATAATACCATTAAAATAAATAGTAGGAACTAAAGTGCATATAGGCTAGTTGGAATAATGATGAAAGAGTGTCATTCATGAAGAGGTATAGGGACATAGCTTTAGTACTCCCAATCCGAGTGGATTTTAGTTTCTTGTAAGTGGCGACATAGTTCTAGAATCCAACATACTAGTGCTTCAATTTTAATCAGAAAAACTTGGTACCTATTATCAATAAGTATGCTACATTTTTCAACATTGAAAGGGCAAAATTTGATAAGGTTCACTCCAAAGCATTAAAACCGTGACCTGTCAAGGGGAGGCTAGCTCATATCTTTAGGGTTTTGGAGTCTTGGGTCAGTGATTGCATCAAGATAAAAGGAAATATTGAATGTGTCTCTTGCACCAATTTGAAATAACCAATGGCGAGTCTCACTGATCCACAGAAGATCCAGGACATCAATGCTTTAGCTATATATAGGCTCATAATATTCCTAAAGGTCTTCGGTTACATAGAGGTCATGGTAATAAACTTTTTCACTAGGTTATGCTGTAACATTAACTTGCACCTCCCATTATTGCCAAAAATATTTAAGCCCTAAATTTTTGTAAGGAGAAAGGTATAGGTCGATTTATTAATGCAATCCACTACTCCAGATCTAGCTCTTTAGTTATCTCTAAGTCAAAAAGAAAGGAGTGCTATACAATTTTTTGCTAGATTTCAAACCTTTTTACCAAGGTTCTCAAAGAAGAATGGACTCAGGATAATTTTGAATAATAATGGGTCAAAAAGCTTTGAAACCTAAAAAAAAAAAATGGTTTTATGGAAAGCCTTATGGATCCTCCCATAATCGCTTATGTATAGGTGTAGGGACTATAGTTGTGTCCTATTCATAGCAGTATGAGGAGCTAATAGCTATACACCTTTTTTGCTTCTCTGACAATTCTAGTGCCAATAGTTCATTCCATTCACTTTAAATGCTAGATAATGAGACTTTGACTATGGTGAAGCTGAGTACAAAGGGAAAGTCCAAGAAGCTTTTGACGTTTAGAGATAAGCCCATTACATGCAGAGGTACTAAAGGGGATATAACATGGCTCCAGGATACGAGGAGTGGAGGATGCATTGCATGAATGATGCTTTATCGCAAGCTAATGATTGGTTAACTCAAATCTAGATAAGCGAGTTACCTTTCAAGGTTGAAATTCTCAAACAAAAATTTAAACAAGATAGAATAGCTTTTACTATAGAAATCACCCGTTTGAAAAGAAAAAGGCAAGTTAGAGATGGACCTTTATCTCCGAGATGGGGAAATAGACCAAGTTGTCAAAAATTAAAAGATCTTAAAATTCTAAAAAGGACTATAGGCAATTCGAAAAGCAAAAAGTAGTGGCGTGTCCACAAGTCATTAGCTGAATGGGAATTAGAGCCCACTACCTTCGATAAGAAGGTGAAGTAGTGGAAAAAATGCAAAAAAGCTTGCTCGAGCTTGCACCCTTGTAACCACCTATCAAAGAGGAATAAAAATCTTGAAGCTAAAGTGCAGGAGTTGACAGCATATGAATTTAAGAATGAAACTCTAACATTAAGGATTCAGAACCTTAAACATTTCTTCCAAACTCACCAAGATTGGGTCGATGAATTGGTTGATCATAGTATACGATGGTCGATCAAGCATGCTCTGATCATCAAAAGTGTTATCACCATCTCAAATAGCAAATACCTAGATTGGAGTAGATGATATGATTCAGATAGCCCATTCTCTAAAGCAAGATATCATTTCCACTAAAGATCATGAACAAGACTATTAAACCTTTTGGAGCACGTGATCAAGCAATGTAATCATGTCAAATATTTTTGTAATCATGTGTGAACTGTTTGTTGTTTTATAAAACATGTTATTGGTAAAAGCTATCTTTAAAACAATATAGGAATTCACTAATAAGCACATTTTAATATCACAAAACTCTAATACCAGAATGGTCAGAATAGTGTAAGGGATTCTAAGATTAACAAGGAACACAAAACCAATCATTACACATTGCTATAATACTTGCCGTCATAAACAAATCATGGAAAATGATTATCAGGCACACACTAAGTGACTTAAGTTGATGTATAAGGAGTTTTAAGACTAGATGCTCTATCTATAAGATGAAACACTAGCATAAATCATGAAGCTCATAGAGGTAGTGGTCGCCCCTATTAAAAAGAAAAGGACAAGCTAGTGCCATCGATATAGCAAGGAGTTAGCTAACCCAGAAAGTCACCCCCATAGTATTAAAGCTACCCAGGAAAGAACCCATCAAGAGCACCAACCTCACACTATGTTAGCTTTACTCGTACACTAATAATTTACTGGAACCTCATGGTGCTATCCTAGCTTTCATGGAGCTAATTCGTGGGTCTCTCCAGTTAATCCCATACTCTCAATCATGACAAGCAAGAAAAATGGATAGTCAGAAGCCTATGGCGTCTACAAATGAAATAAAGTATAACTAGCAAAACACCTCCAAGCTATCAAAAAGACTAACAAATTCAAAGTTATCGATGTAAAAATGCTATCTTTAGTGTCCAATCTTGTCATTTCCTGAAGTTCAAAGTGTTAGATTTTGAAAAGTTCAAAGGAACTACTGACCCCACTATACATATCTCAATGTACCTTAGAAAGATGGGCTAGGTATGAAAAAGATGAAAAGCTTCTTATCTATTGTTCTCAACATAACTTGATCAAGATAATTGTCCGGTGGTACATCAACCTTGATAACATCAAAATTCAATCATGAGATGATTGGTAAGAACTTTCTTGAATCAATATCAGCACATCTTAGATTGGGTCCTAATTATTTCTTTCTTAAGAATATAAAGAAGAAGCCTATTGAAAATTTCAAGCAATACACCCAACAATGGAGAAAAGAGGTGACCCTGGTTCAGCCTCATTTGATTGAAAAAAAAAGACGATAATGATGTTTTTCAACACTCTAAGCACCTCTTTCTATGATAAACTAGTAGGGAATGCCACCAAAAAAGTTTACTGATCTAGTCTTATATGGTAAAATGATCGATACAGCGATTAATAGTGGCATGTGTTTGGGGAAAGTTGTCAAGGTTAAGCAAGAAGCTTGCTGCTAATAAAAAGAATAAAGAAAAGATAAATGCCATAAGCTACGCCAACTCATTTCAAACAAATCCTTATCAAACGCCCAATCCATACTACCTAGGCATGCCTTACTCTAATTTAGAGGTGACCAAATGAATCCAAAAATCTGCTTGAAAAAACCTGAGCTTGAACCCGAGCCGAACCCAATTTGACCAAAAAGTCAATGGCCTGAACCCAAATCAACCCGAACCTAAACTCGAGCCTAACCTGAACCTGAACCCAAATTTAATATTAAAAATAAATATGAAGAAATTATAAGTAAATAATTTTTATAAATTAAAAACTTTAATTATGAATTTTATTTTAATTTTTTTAATAATTTAATTAAATATTAAAAACTTAATTTATATGCTAAATATTATTAAATTTAATAATGGGTTAGGTTGGGCTGTGGCCTAAATTTTTTTAAAATCTCAACCCTAGGCCATTATTTAACGTACCTAGACCTATTTATTTAAGCCAGAATTACTATTCATCACATTAAAAAAATATTTTTTATTAATATTATATATTTTATAATTAAATTTAAATAAAATATATTAATTTAAAATGACTATTTTGAGCCAGGTTGGGCCACTCTGATATAAAAATATGAGAACTCGGACTGAGGTCCAATTAAGCCAGGTGGGTAACCCGACTTTATAGTATTAATCGCTAGTTCAAGCAATGATAATTAGAGTCTGGTGTTAATATAACAAAATAATAAAGTAAATTAAATATGATAATTATAATAAATAATATTATATCAAAAATAAAAATATAATCATTGACTTACATTCACATTATTGTAAAAGAGAATCTAAGAGTAATATAATTTAAAAGAACTTAAAAATCAATATGCATTATCAAGTAATATCTATACCCAAACCCAACAAAGGTAAAAAAAAAAAAAGTTAAAGTAAATACAAAAAGCATTTTTAAAAACTATATTCAGATTCAGTAGTACTTTAAAGATAAAGAGAAAACAAGTGTAATATAAGAATACTAAATAACTAAAGATATCATATTTAATAAGAATCCAATAACATAAGTGCTATTAAATGTATGTGGTAATAATATAAGAATCTAAAACACTAAACAAGTATAATGATAAGAATCTGATAGCATATATAGTATTAGTATATAGCAATTACAAAATAGTAAGCTCCATATATTTATAAACATCTCTTTTAGATTGATTATGCTCTTAATTCAAAAGCATGTCCGTCATGTATTTCAACCAAAATCATGATAAAAATATCCATTCAAGCTTCAAGTGGAAGTAAATAAACCTTGCATTACCTTCCTTTATACAAATAAGTAAAACACAATATTAATTTTTTATGATGCAAAACTAATATTAAAGAGAAAAATATTATAAATTATAAGTATACTTACAAACTAAAAGTTTTGGATAATTCAAAAAATAATTAAAGATGAGCAATCTCCATTCCAAATGTGATTGCATTTTTCTCCTCATCTAAAACAACAGATAATATTTAATTAAAAATATATAGTAAATCATATAAATATCATTTAGAAAAAGTTTTGCAATAAGAAAAAACCTTACCCTCATATCCATAAAACCAATTTTGAGTGGTAATCTACATTTCTATATCTTTAGACAAAAGACAACTTCACCATTTGTTAATAACTCTACCACTCAGGCTAAATGCTGATTCTGATGCAACTGTAGTGATCGAAACGCTTAACACATCCTTTGCCATTTGTGAAAGGAGAAGATATCAAAATTCATTTTTTCTAATAATCAAGAATATCAATGTCCTTGTATTAGTCCTCTCTAATTTCATCTAAATATATATCCAACTATGATCTATTTGAATTAGATCGAGAATCAAAATGACAAAAAGCCTATAGTAACAAAATAAACAAAATCAACTATCACTTTATGATAATAAACATAAAATAAAATAAAATTTAAAAACAACTAAAAATTGAATTTTTAGTTAATGATTTAAAAGTAAAATGTAAACAAATATAACTTAGTCTCATGTCTTTAGAAACTACTCTTTAACTACTTCTTTCAACATCACTACATGAAGCAAATTGATTCTCCTCGAAATAGCTTTGATAAAAAGCTTTTTCATTTGTTCAATAATACCACCCACTTATTTTCATATTATGGACCCAACTGTGCGAAGATAAATTGCAACAGTTGCAAATTAAAATAAGGGTCAAGTATGCTGCAAAAGATAGCAACAACATGTGTTCCTTCTAATACTTTGCAAATTTACTTTTCATATTTATTGCCATTTGCTTAATGATTGGATCTTTAGATAGAATTTTTTTAATATTTTTTTGAGTTTGATACATACTTTTAAAAAATAAATTAGAGGTAGGATATGCAGTTCTTGAAAACAAGGTGGTTATATCATAAAAAGGCTTTAAAAATGAAAAAAATCTCCTCAAACCAAGCAATCTCATCAACTTCAAGAAAATAACAATTGAAAGTCTAATCTGCCCTTGCCAAATTTCTAAAAGCATCAAGATGATATAGAATCGTTTCTAGCATCAAATAAGTCAGTTCCATCTAGTTGGAACATCCAATCATAATGCCTTAAAATAAATTAATATAGCTTGAACCACACATTCACAAAACTTAATTTTCCTAGCTTTTGAACCTTCAACATATTTCACACAATTTCTTACATTCACAAGCCTTCTCTAATCACTTCTAAACCATGTTGAACGAGAAGATTCAATATATGAGCACAACTACAAATGTGAAAAAACTGACCGTGACATATCAAAGTATCTTGTTGATCAGGTTGACTACACAACATCCATTGCATGTTACATATGTTGCTTACATTGTCTAAGGTGATATTAAAAACTTTTCTTTCAATTCCCTAATCTTTCACCAAACCATAAATGATTTGATACAAAATGTTTGCAAACTGTGAAGGTACAACATGATAGAAACTCAAAATTTTGCTATTCAAATTCCTATCAGCATTAATATAATGAGCAGTCAAACGAAGATATCTATCAGATGTGCATGATGTCCACATATCAAAAGTGAAAGAAATCTTACTTGAAACTTTTTCCAAGCTAGATTTAAGCTTCTTTCATTTTCTTATCTAGTTTCAAGCAATCTACCTTACAGGTATTCCTAGAAATAGGTTTGAAATCCTTATTTAAATAGCAACATAAGGCTCCAGCTTTTCTATGTTTAACCCATTCAAATGGATGACCATACTCAATTACACATTCAACTATCATTTCTCGATAAACATCTTATTCTATCTTGCTTGATGGACTTACCCGACTTCATCTTCACATGCAACACTTTTAGGATATTTACTCAAATGAAGATTCAAAGAACTAGTACCTGAATGAGAGTTCCTAATTAAAACCTTCCCACATTACATACATTTACTTTTTTTTGTTGAATCTCCACATTCTTTTTAATATCTCCTTTGTTCATCAGGTTCAAGCATAATGCACACTTTCCAAGCTTCAGATTGTTTTCTTGATGAAGAAGTTAGAGTAATGGAAGATGTTGCATCCCCATTAACAGACTGCTGATGACTATTAAATTCCATCGTATGTGATTCCATTTCTAAAGTTGTAAAAAAAAAGATATAGCCAATTAACTGATGAGATGCCAACACTTACATACATGCATATATTGTGACAACGAAGAGATTTAATTAAATAATGATAAATATTAAATTATGTCTTCATATCTTTGAATTTGATACAATAAATTTGTCATATTGATGACTTTTTTTCTATTTCCTTCTTATTTTAAATTAGGACGCAATCCCCAATTAATGAATTTCTGTTTTATAAATTTGCTAAACTTTTACAAATTGATATGATTTTACACTTTTTTGTAATTATATTTTCTAAAAAAAAAAAGCCATAGATAATTTATGCAGCACTAAAAAAGAATCAATTAAAAACCCACTTAACCTTTATACTGTGTTACCATAATTTACATCATCAACGAAGTATCTTAATCCTATTAACTTAAATTGAATTGCATCATATAACAAAATCACAGTTAAGGCTTAAATATAGATATATGGTAGTGCAACACCAAAAGTACAACATGTAAATACTGTAAATCCAATCAAAGAAGATAAGACAGATAATAGCAGATGTATCCATTATATTATAATATAAAATCACGAGATATTATTAAAGTGTAATTGGAAAAAAACCCCAGTATGATTTAAGTAATCATAAGTTTTAAGCAAATTTAATCCTTACACTGATGGGTTAAACTAATGAGATTGAGTTGATTTGATCAACGATGAGAAAGAGAAAGCTAATGAGTGATGAGTGCGATGATAGATGAGGGGAAAGTAGCTGCGCTTTTAGGAGAAAGAAGACGATAAGTAGATCTAAAAGGATTTAGGTTAGGGGAATTTCAAAAAAGCAAAATTAGTAAATAATTATTAAATACAAGTGAAAGTAAGAAAAATAATTTAAAAAATGGCATTTATTAAAATTATTAATAAGGATATTACAATTACCTATATATCACTCTCTACTCTCTTTGTCTGTTGTCTCTATTGCATAAGAGAAGAGTCGGTTCCCTTTTGTATGCCTCACGTGATTATCATGTATGTTATCCTACGAACGCGTACAATTACTCTCGAACATTTTTACATGCTTCACGAGTGCACGGTAAAGCGTAGAATCCATTTTAGGGCCGTGTACATTCTTCATAATGCAGTTATACATTTAAGTATAATTACTTATACATTTACTTATAATCAATTGTATATTTCAGTATCCTCACATGTATATTAAGACATGTGTATGCATTTAATTATTATCTTTTTACATTAATTCAAGATTAATTCAAACTTTTTATTTTTATTATTTTTATATAATAATTCAAACTTTTTATTTTTATTATTTTTTAGTACAGATAGGGGGAATCGACTCTCTCTTTATGTAGTAGAGAAGAAAGACAGCAAACAAAAAGAGGGGAGAAAGGTAGATAGGTAATTGTAATCTCCTTATTAATAATTTCAATAACTATCATTTTCTTCTTTAAAATTATTTTTTTCTTTCGCCTTTATTTAATAATAATTTATTGATATCACTTTTTTGAAAATTTTCCTAGATTTTTAATCTCTTATTTTGCTTAGCTATTTTCCATAAATTTTTTCCTTATAATACACGTGGCAAGATATTATTTGATTTTTTTATTCCTACTAATTTTGTAATTATTTTTAATAAATAATATCATTAGAAAACTAATATTATAAGAAATTAAAAATAAAATGTAAGGTTGATATCCCAACTTCTATTTGAATTATTTTATTTTTTACGATTATTCGTAATTAGGTACTTAAACTTTGCCTTTGTCACTTACATAGTCTATGGATTAAAGATTGATAACTTATCATTTTTTTGATCAAACTAAACAAAAAAAAGATAAAAACGGTTAATAAATGATATATACACAATAAAATACAAAAAAAAATATGTTAAAGAAGAACTCAAACTTAAATCCAACCCAAACCCAAACCCAAAAGGGCTGAAACTCGAAATGGTCGATACCCGAAAGGGTCAAAACCTGAAATGGCCTGAACCCGGAATGACCCGATCCTGAAATGACCTGACCTAAATAAACCTAAACCAAACCCACTTAATTGCCACTTCTATTCCAATTTGTTCATGATTCTACATCCCTCTCAACTAGTCTATGTTGTTGCCTATCTTTTACTGTCCCACTAAACCCTTATTACAACAATTAACCTTTAGCTAACAAAAATGTCAATGCCCTCACTAACAACCCTCTAAACAATTAAAGGCCAAACCAATGAAGGCAATAAATATATTATTGTTTATCAGCTAAGTAAGCAGCCGATCAAGATCTCTGTATGTCTCCATTTCTTAATTCATAAGTTCATCAAAATGCATTGCTGAAAGTGTTAACTGAGGCATATGTACCTCTAGCCATTTCAGTAGATGAGTTGGATCATCTTATGAATGATATCACTAAAGACAATTGTATTTCATTCACTAATGATGAGATCCCTCTCCGAAGTAAGGGTTATTACAAAGCTCTTTATATCACCATATACTACAAGGGTTAAGTTTTACCAAAAGTTGTCATAAATAATGGTTTTACTCTTAGTGTCATATCCATGCTTACTTTGAATAAGCTTCTGTCGATGCTTCTTACATCAAACACTACCACCCGATAGTGTAAGTATTTAATGTGACTAGCAGTGAAGTCATCGAAATATTACCATTTCACTCTAGATAGGCCTAAGCACTTATAAAGTTAACTTTCAAGTAATGGACATTGCTCTATCATACAATTACCTACTAGAGAAGCCTTGGATACATTTAGCTTGGGTAATGCAATTGTCTTTACATCAAAAACTGAATTTTGTGATGTGGTCAGTCTCAAAACTGAAGAGGAGATGATAGTCACTACCTATATTGATGGCATTTATATTGAACCAAAAAAAGATGCACCAGAATCATCCTTCTAATCATTCAAGTTTGCCAATGCTACACTTATAGGAGAAGGCCTACAGATAGTTAAGCCTCGATTGTTGAAGAATACCCACATGGGTTTTAAGTTAACTATCGACAAAGAATGTTAGGCTAGAAAAGGTCTAGAAAGATGCCTACAAGGTATAGCTAGAGCCTTAAAAGATGTCAGCCAGATTAAAACAAAGGGTTTAGGATTTAAGGCCAACATGTAGTGTAAGAAACAACAAGCCAAGAAGGCTAAAGACCAAAGATTGGCCCATTTGTAGAACAAAAGTTAGGATTTGAACCGATGGTATTCATGCAAATTTGTAGGATATTTCGATTGACAAGATGCATGGATCAGAGTCAATCAACAATGATGAAAGTTAAAGATATTCTTGTCATTCTAAACTAGGCACTCTATAACCTTTACGTCTATGCCATTAATGATTGGCTGACTCTATTGAAGTCAAGCAATGAAACCCATTCCCACTGATTAGGGCATGTTCTTGACAATGGAGCCATTTCAAAACCTTATGCTTTAAAAGTCTACTTTTGTGTAATGTTAAGAATTAAAAACCTACTAGCTTCTGCACAATAGCATGTAAGGACCCTATGTAATGGGTATCTTTTATCAAATATTATCAATAAAAATAACTCTTGCATGATGCATCTCATCTTGTATGCCTATTTTTATTCTTCACATTTCCTTAAACTCTTTGTTTATATATTCTTGTTTATGTTGTATATTTCTCGCCTTTCAAGTGCTCTGGTAATAGTGACACAGATATTTCAATGAGCTTCCAAAGATAAATTTTGAACTGTTAGTTTATAGTAGTAAAGTTAATTTTGACTAATATTCTAAGGAAGGTCCTATGCCATTAAAGTTATCACGACCGCTTAAAACCTTTTATCGGGTCAACCGAAACTTAAGATCAATTATAGCCACGGTAAATTAGCGACTCTGAATGCCTTCAAATATGGAGTGAAATGAAAACTAAGGCATGAATTTGAATGCTACATCATGTGATTAAGATATTTAGCATTTTTCTAAGAGAATCTTTCCTTAAGGAATAACTTATCAGTTTACATGGTTGATATCAAAATAAAATATGGTAATTTTTTCTTTCATCCTTTCATAAATTACAAAATCATTTCTCTTGCTACCCCCTTTGGGCCTCATGAATTTATTCTTTCAAAAACCCTGATCAAGGATCACCCTCCACGTTATAATGCATGGAGAATTTTTTAAGGGAAATGGGGTAGATACCCACTTCCACAATTATCAAAATGCCTGACATCAAAGGGTAAATACAAGAGATACCAAGTCATCAAAGTCTAAAATTCCCTAAAAAAAACTATAAAAAAGTTTAAAAAAAGAAAAGAAAAGTCAAGATCAAGATTAAAAAATTAAAAAAATTAGATCAATTTAAAGTCAAAGTCAAAATCAAACCAAAAGGAAAGGAGCTGAAAGAAATAAGGACATCAAATGTAGAAAGGATGAAAGCCTTCACTAAAAGAAATGACTTTGATCTGATCAACCTTAAACATTGAATTTAGGCCTGTATACTCTTCCTTCAAAACTAAGAACCTCAGCCTGTATTAAATCCTTAAAAAGTTTGTTTGGATCAAGCAACACTGATAACACCATTTTTTGCAAAATTATACTTTTAAGAAAATCCTAAGTTACTTTAAAGGGCATGATGCAGCAATCAATGAAAGAACCAAAAAAAAGAAAGAAAAAAAGGAAAAAAATTAAAAAAAGTAAAGAAAAAAATCAATAAAGCTTTAGGGTGGAAACTTAAAAAGGGTAATTTAGAGTAAAGTCAAAAATCCTAAATTTATCTTCATTATTACTATATAGCCATAAAAGATAAAATCATCACATCTAGTTATAAGGCTATGAAAACCCTTAAAATCTTATGATGTCTAGAACTTTCATGAGTCAAGACAAGAAGTCCAATTTCCAAAACCTCTATTCTCAAAACTAAACCCCTCAATTAGGGCCAGCACCTACCAAAGAGGCTTTTCCAAGGTTCATTAGCCAAGATCAATACCTGTAAAAATGTCTCATCTTTAAACCAAAATAATGTCATTATAACATCTCAAGAAATTAAAGTAGAGGAATGTTCATTTCCTTTTCTTGATTAGTTTGTGAAAGTCCAGACCTATGACCATTTTTTATTGATTCTTGACTAGTCTAAACCTTAACTTTTTGTTCAACCTTAAAAGTCTTTGGTTATAACTTGTCAGTATATTAAACCTTAGCCTTTTGTGTCAATATATCTCACCCAAACAAAACTGCCTCTAAACCGAATTAGATCTTATGCAAATACTTGTTAAAAAAAAACCACAATCAAATCTCGCCCAGCCCTGGCTAAATCTAATCAAACTCAACCATACCTCAACTAAATCGAGTCAAAATCCTAGTCAGGTCAGATCAAACCATAGCCAAATCAAATTCAAACTCACTAAACCTACTTAAGTTTAGAGTAACTGCAAAATGGCATAAGGCAACTTTAAGCGCCTTAAGAAGATCAGCTTGCATCAAGCTTATTGATCATTTGGGGAAGATCTTAAGATACGTCTAATGAAATATTCATGTCATAGTTATTAACGGCATTAATCACCTAAAAAACTACCTTCTTGTCATTATACCTTAGTGTCATGATATTTTCTTATATCTTTTATAAAATGTAAATGAAATTGTATCATCTGTTTTGTCATGAATAAAATACTATCTTAATTTTTTAACCTTTTCTCATCACATTTGCATTGCATTATGTTTGTTATTTAATTGTTAATATTGATAATCAGATAAAATTCATATAAGGATACCTTGATGTTACATTGAGAAGATAAGAAGAGCACAAGGAGCTTTGTTTATGCCTTGATTGTCAAGATCATGAATCTCTCAACTTAAAGCTTGCCTATCATGGTAACCTCTATTGGCCTTCCAAAGTGATTAGTCATGAAAAACCATCAAAACCAACCTAAGCCACACCCATACACCCTAACCAAAAATCCAATCAAGACTCAAACACTAACCAGTCCAGCCGAGACACACAAACAACCAAGTAAAAATCACTCAATCCTCAAACAACTGACTAAAGCAATAGAAATCATCCAAAAAAACCATTACATATCCTAAAACAAGATCTTCAGTTTGCCTAAAAAAGTAATTAGACATCCTGAGTTAAGAAACATATCATCCAAATTCTCACCCTGGCAAAAAAACTTAGATACCCAAGTTAAGATAACAATCATCCAAACATCAAATGACCCAAAAAGATCTAAGATCTGGAAGCTCGTCAAGTCTAAAATTAGCATTTTTAACAATGCATTAGGGAAATAATTGCCAGAGCTCCTAGTTAAAAGGATAATTTGTAATGACTATTCCCACATCAGACTTTATGTCATGATCATATAGTCATATCATCAAGAAAGTTACAGTTGCTTCATCATATTATGCATTGATATTGTCATCACATTATATCATATTGTCAATATCATGTAGGCAAAATCTGTTGAACCATGAAGAATTGCTCATAAGAATCTTTGACATTAAAAATCAATAAATCAGAATATTGCTCAGTAAAAACCCTATTTCTCCAACTATCATGTCAAAAAATTTAAGCCTAATGATGTCAATTGGCTAGTTTCGGCTAATTAGCCTATATCTATGTTGTCATTGTTCCTAAATTCTAAAGTTCACCAGAATGCTCTTTGAAGGGTCTTAAATGAAGCCCGCATACCTTCCACTGTCATAATGGAAAGATGGATCTATTAGTAAACAATATCATTGCTATTGACACCCTATTTTTTTGAACTATCATTCATCAAAGGTTATTATTCAAGGCTTTATTAAGGTCAACTAGACAAACATGGATCAGTCACCCATCTTTCCCAGCTAAGATGAGGTGTTTGAAGAGCCAAATGTTCATAAAATACAAATTTTCATAAGTATTTATCGATACATGACCCTTAGGTATCGATACAAGGCCTTCACATTATCAAAACCTAAAAATCCACTATTTGTATTGATACAAGAAGCTATGTATTAATATATTTGCTCAGTGTATCACTACATTAGCATTTGTGTTAATATGAAGTTATATCGTAGCTAAAATCATAAGTTTTGGCTAAAATACATTGATACATAAGAGATTGTAACAATACAGGCTTCAATGTATTAATACATTCTTCAATGCATCGATGCATCTAGGCAAAATTTGCCAGTTCATGCCATTTCACCTCTTTATACCATGACATTAAAACAAGAATGTTCTCATGATTTTAGCTCCATAAAACACCCAATCTCAAACATAACTTGCTAAAAACCATGTGGATTTTGGGCTTTAAGCATTGGATTATAACATTTTTAAATGGTCTATTAAAGAATCACGCAAATGAAACCTTTAATGGCTATATTACTCCCGCCAAACACTCCCAACGGCTATATTCATGATCAAGGCTATAAATATGGCTCTCTAACACCTCCAACATGATGATGAATGAAGAAATTAGGCTTAAAGTTATATTTTTCATCTATCTTATATTTCTAGGTAGTTCATTGTGTATAAGATTAATTCTTCCCAACTATTCTTGTATTCTTTGTAATTTTATCTTTAGAATTATCATCCTTGTGTGTAAACTTTTGTAAACACCTAATCTTTAGAAGTTTTATTTGTTTATATACAAAATCCTTATAAGGAGGGGAGGTTCCTACTTAGCCATTGAAAAGTAGAGAAAGGGTTTTATCTTAACCATAAAAGATAGAGAGGGTATAGATTCTATCCTAGCCTTAAGAAAAAGATAAGGAGTTATAAAAGTTATACCTTAGCTTTGAAAGGAAAAACAATTTAAGTTAGTGAATTAGAAAAATTAAAGGCAAGTAAGGCCGACGTAGAAGACATAAGGCACTTGAGGTCGAACCTTTCTAAATTATTGAGTTTACTTCTCCTTTCCCCACTCTTTAATTGCTTATTATTTTTTCACCATCATGCAACTCCAATTTGGTTATTTGAATTTCTAAATTTATACTTCAAAGTTTTGAGAAATCAATTCACCCTTTTAATTTCCTTCACCACTAGAAGGTCTAACATAAAACCATCACCTTACCACATAAAACACCCTTCGATTAATATATCAACCAGCAAGCTCATTCTCAGCCACCTTTTCTTGCTGAAATCATAGCAAAGAAAGGCTTAAAAGTGAGCTATAAGTTTAAAACATTTTCTGCTCAACCTCATTAATAAAGTTCGTAAAGCTTTTGGGGTATACTTTTTTTTTCATTTGCTTATTTTTTTTCATTCTCATCTTTCTCAATGATCCTTAATATGCTGACCATGACCTTATTTTTGGTACTTCATACATTTTATGGCCTTGGATATGGTAGATATAGGACTTTTGGTGTTTCATTACCACTTACATCGTATTTTCTTATTTTTATGTGCTTATTTCATCTTGATAATGAGTTTTGATGTTGTCTTGAAATTGTAGCAAGCATTTCTTCTATATTCTAGCATGTTTACATCATTTGCATGACATATTCTTGATGCCATCCACTTAACTATTATCTCTATACGTTTTCATGCTCATCTCTTCACATAATGTCACCATTTTCATGCTTAAATGTCTTTTCTACATATTTACATACGCCTATCATGTTTATTGTCATGAACATCATCTTTTGATCATCAAATGTTTGTTAAAATACTTGTTTGTTGATCATTAAAAATTTGTTTACCTAAAACCCCCAAGTTAAGGCTATGTTACCCTCAATAAATAAGGATTAACATGCACTTAAGGTATTCTATTACGTTGGTCTTCCAATCTTAGGGGAAAATCAAGTTTCCCATGTTTGGATTCAAGGATTATTGAGGTAGAATGTTTTAGTTTCAAAATAAAGTCCCTTTTTCAATATCTAAAATGGTTTACGCCTTGACCTTTTTTGCTTAAAGTCCTAGTGTTTGTGGCATGGTCAACAGGCTTTTCATTGTCCTAAACTACCTCAAGATTGTGGAATAAGCTCGTGACACCCAGGTGACACATTTTTTTCTTTCACAGATATTTGGATGTCCATGGCTCAAAGCTTAGACCTAAGTAGGCTTGAAAAAGCTAAAAATTTTTGTTGTATTGCCTTGGCAGCACTATAGTTATGATTTGAAAAATCATTTTCAAACCTTAAACCTTTTTTCATAAATGTTTTGATATTTTTCCCCATGAGGGCATTGAATTATCTTTCCAACAATATCTCTTTTGTTCTTAAATCATTTCGGATGAAAAGGATACAATTTTTTAAACTAAAGCCACCTATATTCTGTTTGGACCATTTTGGTCAATCAAATAATTTTTCTAAATTTTAAAAATATTTTAATAGAAATTTCATGAAATTTCCTTTCTGAAAAGGTATCATTTGTGACTTAACAATTCCATATGAGTCCAGAATGATTTTTCAAAGTTCATAACTCCCTTTCCCCTACAAGTGCTGTCAGCATTGCACTAGACCCAAATTCCAAAATTATTTCCATTCGAAAAGTTATTTTTTAAGATTTTTGGAATATACTTGTATTAACCCCTATTGAGTCACCCTTTTAAGGGTACCTTACTTGATCTCTAAAACTTTTGAATTTGTTCAAAATTAAATTAAGAAAGAGGATAGCATGATGTTGTCCTCTGTTTTCAATAATTGTCAAAACTAGTTGCTTTCTTCGAATTTCCACTTCGAAGCATTTAGATACCTTTAAGTGATCTCGAACAACCTCGTTCAGTCAAAAAGGACATATGTTGACCGTCGTAGGCTTGGATCAAGGCATAAACAAATTTTCAAGGCCCTTTTTTGCAATATGCTAGGTGTGTAAGAATGCCCAACCTAAACAAGAAGTTTTTGCCTTTATTTGGTATACAACTATGATGTAACATGCAGTCGTCCCGAGGCTACAGGATCTATGGTGTAGGGCCTTCTATTTTCTCTCCCATAAAGTCCTTTATAAATTTTGAGTCGAGAATAGAGCGATGGCTTATTTGGCGCTATATCACAATTCATTCATTCTTGGGCATAACAGTTCACGAAATGTGGCAAGGGACATCGGTCTATGTTGGGAGTCAAACATCTGAATGAGAGGTCAGATGAATAATCCCATTCACTTATCATATTTACTTTTATCAATTTTCCTTTATATATATAGTAAAAACACCTATTTTTGTCAAAAAGTTTCATAATGTTGTTTTTGTCAAAAAAACATCGAACCTTCATCAAGATAAATCTTTTAAGCTCACCTTTCCAAAAATCATTGAAGTTTTCATCCACGGGATACCATAACCTTGTTTTTCGAATGGGTACCATAATCTTATTTTTCCAAAAATCGTCAAAATTAAATTTTCTCTTTCTCGACCTTCTCTAAACTTTTCAAAATTTTACTCTGTTTTCATGCCTTAATTAATTAAGGGATTCAAACACGTTTTTAAAATTATCAACTTGGTTATTCCAAAATAATCAATGATAATTACAAGATACATTCTGATCACCTTTCTCTTTTCCTTTTTTATTTTATATGATTTATTTTATGTAATATTACTTCTTTTATCATCTTACTAACATGTTTTCCTTTGTGGTGATCATCTTGCTTTCATATTTGTCCAAACCACTTTGTAAAATGGCAAAGGTAATTATGTTAGTATCTTCCTAGTGCTTGACATAGAATATCTAGTTTTTCTAAATCAAATTCGGAGATTTTTTTTGTCTAGAATCCTAGCACTCTCCAGCCTCATGAGGTGCGTATGAGATTCAGACATTCTTTAAGAACCTGAGTTTATAATTTTATAAAAAAATTCATGCATTAAAAGGGGATTATATCAAATAAGGACTAGTCACGATGAGGTTAATACCTCATTGTGTGTAACTAACCTCTAAACCTAACTAGTAAATCTTTGGACCACGCAGACCATTGAATTGACATTTCAAGTTTCCTAACTTAGAATATTAGTTTAATAAGCATTTGATCATGCCCAGCCTCAAACGATTAGTGGTGACTCTAATCTTTGGCCATTTTATAATGGCCACGTGAAACTCGTTGGACAAGCAATTTGTTTGATGATCCTTCTCCATAATTAAGAGTTAAGAACTCGTACTTTTTCGTTCCCTAATCACATTGCAAAAAGGGAAGAGTCCTAATCGGGAGAATGTTTCCCCATCAAGATCAATTTTTTTTATGTTACACGTGCTTACTATGGGGGAAGGCATGTTTTTGACAAAACTCATTTCCTTTTATCCAAAAAATTTCTTTCGTTCAATTAATTAACTAAATACCAACAATTTTGGTGTTTAATTCTTTCTTGTTTAATCAAAATGCAAAGACTAATTGTTAGGTAATCAAGATTAATATTTGTTTATTATGATAACATATAAAAATGATTTAATCTTTAATATGTTTGATTTGAAAATTATATTTTATTTAGAAAATCTGATGATAAGAAATTTTAACTAGGAAACTTATCTTTTAAAAACAAAACAAAAAGTAATCTAATTAATTTTAATAATTATATGTATTGAAAATCGATTATACATATATAGATATTCTTAGAGCTATATTAAATTCAAAAGGAGAATTACTATATATAATTAAATTTATTTTTTTAAAAAAAATTCCCTACATGGTAGGAAGTATATTCAATTTCTAATAGTTTTTCACAAAGGACATCTATAAGGTTGAATTTCTAAAGTGTTTTAATACATTCTTGGATTCTCTTATCACCTAAAATAGTCATGGGTTGCCCTCTTTATTGTTGCACAGATTTAAAATAGTCATTAAACATAAAATGATTGCCTTAAACCATATTACTCATCATAACACAATGTCACTTAAATAACTTGAAATTCAAATCAATATCAAAAGAAACTCAAACTTTATGAAAAAATAACGGTCTATCCCATTTGATGAGAGATTAAGATGCTAACTATTGATAAGGCTCTACATTGCATGGAATAAAGGGCCATATACCTTACGACTCGCAAAAATTGTAGAAGAACTTCGTGAGCAAGTCCTTTCTTGCACAATCCAACAACTTCATGCACTTTTGCACCAAATAGAAACTGGAAGAAACCTTATCAGAAATCTAGTCTTATAAATATTGTTGGTTATATTTGTATGTTTATCGTTACATATATTCAATATATATTTATAGGCCAATAGATATGTTTAATTATTTAATTATAGAATAATAAAAATGGATAATGTAGCTTAATTTTGAATCTTGAAATTTAATTATTTAAATAAATAATTATAATTATGTAGTTTAAGAACAATTTTAGTGAAATATGCTTAATTATTTAATTATCAGATAAAGGTAGATAAAGTAGTTCAATTTTAATTTTTAAAATTTAATTATCTAAATGGATAATTTTAATTATATAAGTATTAAATAGCAGATGTTGATAATAAATTGTTCCCTAGATATTAAGTAAATTTTGAATAAGTTGAAAATTAAATTTATATTTCGCATCCAATTGTTTTTAAAATATGATTTCATCTCATTGATAGTTATAGGTCATTTAGTTTTCATTACTATTGATTCTTTAACCTACCACTTTCTTGCGTGTCATATAAATAGGGTATCCATGTTGGCATCTACATTAGTAATATTTACATAGTTAACATGTATCATATTATATTATATACCGAGGATACCGGTTACCTTTGCCTTTTAAACTTTCATGGGTTCATCATGTATTCCATGTTTGTATGTTATGAAAGTACAAACCTGGTTCAACTCATATTATTGAATATAAGCCTATCGAAATCAAGATGATTTAAGTTACTTTGAGCAACCAATAGAGATTTTGCATCGAAAGGAAAAGGGATTACGAACTAAGGTGGTTCCGCTAGTAGAAAGTATTACGACATTTTATTTAATTGAAGAGGCCATCTAGGAACTTAAAAGTGAAATAAGAGAAAAATATCCATATCCATTCTTAGACTACAGAGACCTAATTTGGAAGACCAAATTTCCTAAAGTGGGGAAGATGTGATAACCTAAAAATTTAGAGCAGCTTATATCTTTTAGAAATTAAATTGCTTAGTTATAGCAGTTTATATCATATAGAAATTGAGCTGCTTAGTTGTAAGACTTAAAACCTAAGAAATCTAGCTTTCAATTAAGATAAGTTTTAAGGTTTAATGTTAATTTAGGATTACTTCTAACACCTCATAATTTAGTGTCCTTTTATAAAGCTACCAAATTATAGGCTTTGAGACTTCATGGCCATGTATTCTTTCCCAAAAGCCATCTAAATGTCTAAGTAAGTGGTTTAAGAGTTGTTAAAAAACCTTAAGTAGTTTAATTTAATGGGACTAGAATATAGAAATTTTCTCTTATTTTAAGAATTCTAACAAATTCATTTTAGTATTTTAATAATGTTTTCGCTATTTTAGAGTTGTTTTTACAATTTTAGAGTTAAAAGCCTAGTTTTGGAGGTTTGAGGTGTTTTTTTGTAATTTGGTTTAGAAGTTCTTAACTATTGTTAAGTTAGTTTGTATCTTTTGAATCTTAGGTTTGTGAGGTCAAATCTATTGATATGACTTATGTTGCATTTTGAGGTGTGACATTTATTAGTATTAAAGCTATATGTATATTGTTTCTTTATGAAGAGTTAGATATATAAGATTTATAAGTCTTACATTCCTTTTTACTTGCTTTTGTGCTTGATTAGACTTTGAGAAGTGTTTAGGTTCTAGACTTATACACTTTATTAGAAACTAAAGAATCTTTCATCGGAGTACTCATAGCAAGACAATAACTAAATAGTTTAAGTGTTATTCTCAAATGGCATGCAAAAAGTGATGATACCAACAAATTACTAGCATTAGGATAAAAAAGAACCAAAGCATCATGATCAGAAACCAAAAGTTTACCTTTGATAATAGAAGTGGATGCTAAAGCTTCTTCTTTTTCTAAAGCAAAAACCTTTCCTTGGACAGCTGGTTTCTTACTCCTATATGCAGGCTTCTTCACTCGTTGGTCTCGCATCAACAGACAATCCTTGATTATGTGGCTAGAATAGGAAGTCTCGGGTCCATAATCAAATAGATTACAAAAAATTAATCAAATAAATAAATAATAACAGATGAAGTAGTAAACAAACAACATCAAGACTTCTTAAACTAGATCATCTTGCCTAATTTTTTATCGATCTTTCAAATCAAGAACTCAGATAATAATTCAAGAATTCTCATACCTCAATCTAGAGATGTCATGGCTTGATTTAATGACCATAAAAACTTGTGCAGTGATCCTGATTGTCGTAAACCAAAGCTATCTAAGTTGTCACAACATAGCTTGGATACAAATCCTGACCAGACCAACTTAAAATGTGGGTGTACCCTTCGTTCCTATATAAATTTCTATATCATTATTCTTTTATTTTTAGGGGCCATACCATTATTATTTTTTTCTTATCATTCTTGTTCGAGGACTGAGTTGTCAAGATGAATAAATCACTCAACCTAACTCTCAATAGTCATTACAAAATGACTATTTATTTTGAAGTTGTCACCAATCTATTTTGGCTGAGAAAGATTGGTCACCTCTCAGAGCTTGTATTTCGAGGGTTACAAAACCCACAAAAACAAAACCTAAAGTCCATATTAATAACAGAGATCATGTGAAAGGGTTAGGAGTCAGTTACAATTATGAGTAAGCACAACCCTCTTATGATGCTCAAAAATCAGTATCTATTAATCATGTGTTAACATAAATTTTCATTTTTATTCAATTTCAATGTGTAATATTTAATTTTATTTCTTATACTTAAAAATAAAATTTTATGAAACAAATTTATTATTTCGAATTAGAAAATTGGGTCTTTAATGTTTTTAAAAATAAAAATATCTTTCATGCCCTTCTGGAGAACCAAAAGAACATGAAAGTTTTTATCCTTCTGTATCATATCCCGTTAGAGAGCTGGTGGAATACGAAAGGTTTTAAGAAATCAAAATATCTTTCATACCCCGCTAAAGAATCAAAGGAATATAAAAGGTTTTATTTTTTTAAATTTTTTTAAAAACATCTCTATTTCTATTGTTTTAAAAAGGATATCTCATTATTAGAATAATCTGTAAAATCTCTCTTATATGCTTAGAGAAATCTACGTACTATTTTAACATTGAAGACATTTACTTGATTTACAAAAATTCCAATTTTATTATAAATAATAACATTTTTCCTAAGGCTTGGTTTCAACTGCACGTATGAAACTAGATTTAAAAGACATAAACATGATCGATAAGACCAAAATGTCCCTTAAAGTACACTTCTAACATAAAAATATCCCAGTGATCCTAAATGATTCTATAATTTCTTAGATGAACAAACCTATTCCTACTATACACCTTCGACCTACAAGTATCTTGATGATCACATAGGACTTGATTCTAACATAAACTACTGAAATGTCCCTAAGGTCTAACTTCGACATAGAAATATCCTAGTAATCTAAAGGACTTGATATCTTTATAACAAATAAACATATTCCTACTATACACCTTTGAACTGCAAGTATCTCGATGATCACATATGAATTGATTTTTAAAAAAATACTAAAATACCCCTAAGATGTACCTTCGATGTATAAGTATCCTGGTAACTTAGAAGAGTTGATAAACAAACGAACCTATTCCTATTATACACCTTTAACATAGAAATATACTGATGATCACTAAGTCTTGGTTTTAGAAAAAATTACCAAAATACCCCTAAGGTTTACGTTCAATGTATAAGTATCCTGATAACCTAGAGGACTCGATAACTTTATAAACAAACAAACCTATTCCTACTGTACATGTTCAACCTACAAGTATCCTGGTGATCATATAGGAATTGTATCTAGAAAAATTACTAAAATATCTCTGAATGTACCTTCAATGTATAAGTATCCTGGTAACCTATAGGACTTGATAAACAAATGAACATATTCCTATTGTACACCTTCGACATAGAAGTATCTCGATGATCACTAAGACTTGGTTCTAAGAAAAATTACTAAAATATCCCTAAAGTTTACCTTCGACATATAAGTATTCCTATAACCTAGAGGACTTGACATCTTTATAAATAAATGAACCTATTCCTACTATACATTTTTGATCCACAAGTATCCCGATGATCACATAGGAATCAATTTTAAAGAAATTTGTAAAATACCCCTAAGGTCAACATAAAAGTATCCTAGTTACCTTGAGGACTTAATAATGGTATGAAATGATAATTTATACCATCCATGGGTAACTTGGACATTAAAAGTGACCTAACATGGAAAAATTGCTAATAGGTCCCTAAACTTTTCAAACTTGCATTTGATACCTCTATCTGAAAAACTAGAGGAGTACAAAAAATTTTAATATTTTTCCCTTTTGGAGGACCAGAGGATTGCTAGAAATAATCTTAAAATGTCAAAAATATTTAATTAACTCTAAAATACAAGATTTTCTAAATCTTTAAACTTTGCAACTTTGCAATTTAGTCCCTACACAAAATAAACACATAATTAAACACAAAAATCATAACAAAAAATCATGAAAATTATGTCAAAAATCATAAGTATTTTAGGCAACCACTAATGGCTTTAAAGCAATTTGTTCAAGTTTTACAAATTAGTCCTTAAACTCTATAAAATTGCAAAAAGGTTTTAAAGGTATAAAACATAC
>JAQSVH010049651.1:0-10279 GCA_029448705.1 Adansonia digitata | reverse complement strand
ATACATGGAAAATACTCTTAAACATATCAACATAGGTTCGACCATGCTTGAATGGTCATAGAAAAATTTTTGCAATTTAGTCCCTATATTTTCTATATATATAAAATAGCCAAAAAATCTTAATATCACAAAATCACCTATATTATTTTCAGCTAAGTTTGGAATCACCTTTCTAAGGTCTTCAAAATTTTAGGAAAAATTATTTTTTAAGTCCCTACAAATTTCCAATATTACAAAATAATCCCAAATAGCATGAAATCAAGCACGAAAAATTATTCAAGGACCATAAACACTTTTGGCCAGCATATATATCAACCAAAAACAAATTTTTTTATCACATTTTCATGAATATCAATATAGATACATGATGTAATTTTTACCAAGCATAAATATGGATAAAAACATAATAAATAATGAAAAATCAACATAAAAATATTAAAAAAAACCAAAAAATACATACATAAAAATAATATATTTTTGTCAACAAACAAAAATAATCTTGATTAAATATCAACATATTACTAATAAAAATTAAATTTAATAGCCATATCATCAAATTGATCACGACCTTCATACTTGGCCTTTAAACATGATCCAGAATTCATGAGCACAAGTATTAAGGCTCACAAAAAGGATGAAATACAATAGAAATGAACACAAATCAAAAGATTTCCAAGTGGATTTATCTTAAAAGCTTGAAGAACTTGAAAAAAAAAAAACTTAAGTCATCTAGTAAATTTTGTTTTTTTTTTTTTTCGGCTATCGATGGCTAACCAACCCCATGAACATTCTTCTCCCTTGTTTAAAAAGAGAAAAGTCAACCAAGTGTCTTGAATTTTTGCCTTGGCTGAATGGCTTTTAGCCATTTCTCCAAGTTTCTTTAATTAATTACTTTTTTATTTTTACTTTTTTTATTTTTTATTTTAGTAAGAATGATGATGTCATGCATTATATCATCTAGAGACATGAAACAGAAAGAATTTAATTTGAATAAAAAAATTATAAGGACTAAATTATAATTAAAAAATTATGCATTCAAAGAATAAAATTTCACATAACAAATTTATTTAAAGATTTAATTAAAATAAGGTTTTTGGCTTCTTAGGAAATAAAAATGGACTCATTCAGCTTATTGGAAAATTAATTGGATTATTAGGCTTGTTAGAAAAATTAATGGGTTTTAAAGCACAAGAAATAGAAAAAAAATTTCTAACTCATTAAAAATAAAATTAATAAAATTTTCATATATAAATTTCAAAATGAATTTATGAGAAATTTTATCTGCAAAAAAAAAAGACAATTAAAAAGTTCAAACTCGTAAAAATTAACGAGCAAAATCTTTTTTGACAAAAAATTTTTATTTGAAAAAAATGCAAAACTCATAAAATAAATTAAATTTTTAAAAACTGATTTAATATAAATTTAATGAAAATATTTGAAGAATTTTAAAAATTATAAACTAAAAAAATCCCCTAAAAAATTTATAAAGTAAAAAACCCTATATCTCAGAAACAAAAAATTTTCAAAAAATGTTCAAATTTTATAAAAAAGAATTTTATGCAACACATTAATCAAAATATTTATTTATAAAAATAATAAATACAAAAACTTGAAATCCAAAACAATTTTTGCCAAGAAAAATTTTACAAGCATGACACTGCAATATTATGAAAAATTCAAATTTAAGTCCCAAAATTGACAACTTGATGCCTCGTGGTAAAAAATATCATTATGACTTTTTCCTTAATTATTTCTAATTTTTCAAAATGAGCATCGGCATAAGTACTGCACTAGTATCGATAAAAATATACGATGGTTAACTACCCAAAATTTACGAAATTTTTTTTAAAAATTTCTAAAAATGAAAATTTTGAGCATGATAATATTTGCAAAAATAAATTTCACAAATTCAAAAGAATAAAATTAAAAACTAATTTCTTACCTTGATATTTGTCTTTTTTATCTAAGATTTGTTCTCTATGACCATTAAAATAGCCTTTTTTCTGTCACATGCCCCTGTAGCCAATTATGCAAGACTAAAAATGTTTTAAAAATGTCACCATCGGATAGCCGCTAAGTTCTTGCTCTCAGATATTTTTGGACTATTGAGGACGGGCTTCGAAAAATATTAGGTGTCAACACAAATATCTAGCCTCTAATAGTAATCCACACAAGTGATCTAAAAAAACCTTTAAAAGGGAAAAACTTTGTTTGTTGAGGCTGTGCTAGTAGTTTAAATTTTAAAAACCTTCTTTTTGCCTTGATCTCTTTTGATTCTTAATCAAAACTGATGTAGGAAACTAATTTTCTTTAATAAGAAATCCAAATCGTAAAAACCTGAAGAAAGTTTAGGGTTCATGTAAATCAGTTACTTAAAAGACCAAATGACGCATAAAATCCCATGTAATTAGGTTTTGGACATTAAACACAAGTTTAAATACCTATGGTTAGTGTTTTCGAACTTTTGGTCAATTAGCATTTTAGTCTCTAGCCTATATGAACTATTCAAATTGACTCTAAGTAACTTTTACTTTTATTAGGTAAATAAGCCCTATTTTATTTTAATTTCTATTAATCACCTTTATATGTGCAACCCATTAGGCTTCCATCATATTGCCAATAAATATAAATTATCCAATTAAAGATATTTATATTTATGGACCAAGATTGGCATCCAGCGATGCATTATGGCCATCCAACATGCAAGGAGTGTCAATATGGTTTTGATAAGCCTTTCAGTGTATAGTATCTCATTGTAATTCTTTCATCATATATCTTGGAAATAGCAAGAGCATAGTTTGGTGTCAAGTTTTAATCTTTTCCATATTAGTTTACAACCCTTATATGTTAACTTCATAAGCAGTATTGCCTTGGCCAAGGACTTTTAATTAACACATGCTAGGCATGTGCGATATGTCTCTTTATATCACTTAGGGTGATGAATCCTCTCTAAACTACTCATCCACCATCAGTATGCTTTATGTTATACCCAAAACCACTTTTTCATAGGTATCTATCTATTGTGGACATGTTCGTGATTATCTATAACTATGAGACTACACATACAATATGACCCAGTGTCATAAGTCTAAAAATCACTTACACTGTTGACACTGAAAGTTATTTCCATAGACACTTGAATGAATAGAACTCTCATAACCAATCATCTTTACTGAACTTGTTCTACTTAACAAACGCCTCTATGTTATCCCCAAGTATCTTTATACTTCAATTTATGAGATCAGTTGCATGCATCAAATGCATGAAGGCTTAACATATGCCAATTTTTATGCATTGTCAATGCCCTTTATTGACAATACAATGACCAGGAACATTTTCAGAAACAAGGCTTTGATTCATAACGATCTTAAAATTGTAACTATTTACAATTTTTTTGCAAAACCAATGTAGTTCATGGGCTTTATCCACTTAAAATGTTTATAACAATTAACCAAATATATCTTATGAGTGAAAAAATACCTATTAAGATTAATAAAATATATTGTTTGTTTATATGAACTCACTAAATGCTAGTGCCTTTTAAACCACAATGATTGGCTTACAGGAGTTACACTGGCACTTAATCTTCTGCTTCGGTTAGGTTGACATCTTTTTGTTTTTTGCTTCTTACTGGCTTGATCCACATCTAGTCATTTTTGCTAATTTGTCATGTTACTAACTTTATCATCATGTTTTTACTCTATTTGAGCATCTTCATATCTTGCTCTATGAGTTGGGCTTGATTTACCATTTTAGCATAGGTTTTGAGTTTGAAAGGAACCAATTGCTTTTAAAAGTTGGTCACAAACCTTATTGAAACTTTCTTGCTTTTTTGCATCATTTTCTACAATATGGCAAGCAAATATTGATAGAATAGTGGATTTCGATTCATATTGATCCACTATCATATTTCCTTATCTTAAATTGAAGAACTCTTCTTCTGTCTTGTCTTGCTTGCATTCAAGAAAATACTACTAATTAAAAATAATAAAAAACCACTCCCAAGTTCTAGGCACGTCTTTTGAACTAAGCACCTTGTTTTAGATTTCCACCAACGTTTTTCATCAAGCATAAAGGAGGCTAATGAAGCTTTCTCCTCACTATTACGTCTTATGTAATCGATGAATTTCTCAAATTTCATAATCCACCCTTCAACAATGGTTGGATTATAAACACTTTTAAAGGATGGCAGATTCACTCTCTAAAATTAATCAAGACGAGATAGATTTTTTTACCACTTCAGTTTGTTGATTATCATGGTTATTATTCTCAACCTTGACACTCCATAATAGAAGTGATATTCTCTAAAGCTCTATTGACATTGTCTAAAAGAGCATCAGGACTATCAGAGGGTGCACTAATCTTCCTCATTTTCATTTCCTAAATAGGAAACAAACAACGTTTGAAGGAACCCAAACACTTCTTAAAGTCCAGTTAGAAACAAAATTAAGCAAAAAATGATGTAAGACTTATAACTCTTGTATATATCTAACTCATCATAAAGAAATTATATATATATATACACACACACACACGTATATATAGCTCTGATGCCAACAAATGAAAATGAAAAAAAACAACTTTGGTTTTATATAATTCAAAAAATAAAAATTTTAATAACTAATATCAAAATTTTTAAATATTATATTCAATTAAATTTAAATATTATTTTTAATAATAAATAAATAAAAATATTATTATTTTATATTTATTTATATATACTATAATATATTAATTATAATTTTAAGAGATTACTAATAAAATAATTTTAGTTTTTTAAATAAATTTATAATTATTTATGTTAAGAACAAAATAGTTTTCTTATTATCTATTCTTTTTTAATATCATTTTAAGCAACTAAATAAAATAATAAATATTTCCTATCTACCATCTTCAACAAACCAAACTATATTTTTGCACTAATACTAATATTAAATCTTCTAATTAAGTTGTTGTCACAAGTTAAACAAATGCAAACTTAATTAGAAAAATGTAAAAAAAAAAAAGAACTTGATTAAAATAATAATATTAAAGATATTTATGCATTGTTATATTTTAAAAAAAATTATAAACTTTGTGAAAAGCTCCTCAATTCTTAAAACTACTTAAATTAAAAAATTGCCCATTAATTTCACTAACTATTCAATTTTTTAAATAAAATACCTATCTATTTCACATACTTATCTATTAATTTTTTTTCAAAAATATCATATCCTCGTCCACTCTTTTGCTTAATTCTAGTACGACATAGTTATGGTCCGGGGATAACCAAAACTAGCCATTATGGACGGTCTCCATTGTCGGCTTTTTTATACGAATATAGATAAATTTTTTTATTTCCTAATATTTGCCATTTTTAATTCAATTCCCAAAATGTGCCTTTGATGGCCGAAGGAAAAATTATAAAAAAGTAAATTAACAAATAATTTTTAAATAAAAGTAAAAGCAAAAAAATAATTTCAAAAGAAGAAAATGATATTTATTAATATTATTAATAAGGAGATTGAAATTATCTATCTATCCCTCTTTGGTCTGCTAATCGACTATTCCCTATATATATTTTTACATAAATTATGTATAAATATATAAATTATTTATCGTGTTAGAAGGAATCTGATTTTTCATGCATATATTACATCTCTCGAATTCCAAGAAATCTAGTAGTCATTAATCAAATATTATCTGTCGTGTCACAAGGAATCTGATTCTCCATGCATCTGTCATATCTCTCGAGTTTCAAGAAATCTATTAGTCATTAGTTCAACATGATATAAACTATTAACTTAAAATGATATAAAAACATGTTATATAAATTATAAGAATACAGATAAAAATAGAAATTATACAAGAATTGAACATACATATTGGATAAATGATAAAAATACATATTATACAAATAATTGAATGTGAAAGATGTGATACTACATGGGGTATCGGATTTCTTCTGACATGATAGAAAAGAGAATACTAATGCCTACTAAAGTTTTTGGAACCCGAAAGACGTGACAGATGCATGTCTTAAAACCCAAAAGATGTGACATATGCATCGGGTATCAGATTCCAACATGATAGAAAAAAGAAGACTAATGCCTAATAAATTTCTTGGAACCTGAAAGATGTGACATATGCATGGGCTATCGAATTCCTTGTGACATGATAGAAAAAAGAAGACTAATGCCTACTAAATTTCTTGAAACTCGAAAGACGTGACAGATGCATGTCTTAAAACCTAAAGATGTGACATATGCATGGGGTATCGGATTCCTTCTAACATGATAGAAAAAAGAAGACTAATACTTACTAAATTTCTTGGAACCCGAAAGACGTGATAGATGCATGTCTTAAAACCCAAAAGATGTGACATATGCATGGGGTATCGAATTTCTTCTAACATGACAGAAAAAAGAAGACTAATGCCTACTAAATGTCTTGGAACCCGAAAGACATGACAGATGCATATCTTAGAACCCGAAAGATGTGACATATGCATGGGGTATCGGATTCCTTCTGACATGATAGAAGAAAGAAAACTAATGTCTAATAAATTTCTTGGAACTCGAAAGGCGTGACAGATGCATATCTTATAACCCGAAAGAAGTGACATATGCTTAGGGTATCGGATTCCTTCTAACATGATAGAAGAAAGAAGACTAATGCCTAATAAATTTCTTGAAACTTGAAAGACGTGACAGATGCATGTCTTAAAACCTGAAAGATGTGACATATGCACGGGGTATCGGATTCCTTCTGACATGATAGAAAAAAAGAAGACTAATGCCTAATAAATTTCTTAAAACCCAAAAAACGTGATAGTGCATGTCTTAAAACCCGAAAGATGTGACATTGCATGGGGTATCAGAATCTTTTTGACATGATAGAAAAAAAAATGACTAATGCATAAATTTTTAATTTTACTCCATTATGAATACCTCAGTTCATTACTCTTATTTTCATTCACTTTCATTGTCATATTCTTTCAAATTTGTGCAAGATTTGTTTGTAGAGTTTATTGATAGTGCTTCTTTATTCTAGCCTTTGTTGTTTCCTATTAAACATGAATTTGACAAGATGAGCAATAGATTTCTCGCACTTGTCTACTTTGATGGACAAATTTTCAATAGCAAAGAAGGTGTTACATTCTAAAGTGATCATCCAAAAAGTAGTAGTGTTGAGGAAGACATCACAATAGAGGAATTAAAGGCTAAAATTCATACAAAAATCAAAGCTGGGAACAGAAGAAAAGTATCAGAGATCAAGTATAGACTTCCTATTTTTATGGGGGAAGGATGTGTCCGATATAGGAGTTTCCTAGTTAAAGATGACGATGATGTGAGATGCATGTTTGATGGCCATCAACAATTTCCTCAAATCGACATAATTAAGTTATATGCTGAGCTAGAGGATGTTAATGATGATGGTGGGCCTTCAAATATCCATACCGTATGCAACGTACTGCCACAAATGTCATGGCTAGGGTGTCAACCTTCTATTGATGCACAGGTTATGATGAATAATTTTGTTGAATCTTTCCATTATTCACCTACGCCACCAATAATTCCTACCACCGAAAATGATGCACCACACACCTCTATGATGATAGAGTCTCTAATTATAGGTGTTGAAATGGAAAGTGGAGGACCAAGTTCAATCAATGTTGATCTTGATCCGGATCAGTCATCTGGACCCCACTCTGAATATGTTAGAGACTTTAGTGAGCCAGAATAGTATGCTAAACTTGATGACAGTGATGACAATAATGATTCTAACCTAGATGTTGCAGCTAATATCAACGTTCATCATTTGTCATCTACTATTGGTGGTAGTGGTCCTCTTCGTCAGTTTGAGCCTGCATCCCATATACTTACTCTCGATTTGGATGCAATGCATGTGGCAAAATTTTCAGAATATGCTCATACCTTAGTTATGCAACCAACCTGGAATCCATCTATTAGTGATCTCTGTGTTGGAATGCAGTTTACTACGAAAGATGTGATGCTTTTAGCTATCAAGCACTCTGTAGATTACAGAGTTATTGAATCTACACCAACCAAGTATCACAGTAAGTGCAAAATGTATGGCATGGGGTACAACTGGAGTATAAGGGCAACATTGTTAAAAAAGAAACAAGTTTGGGATATTAGAAAGTACAATGGCCCTCATGCTTGCACATCTGGACGAATTTCACAAGATCATATGAAATTAGATTCTAACATGATTTGCTCATACATTTTATCTTTGGTCCAAGCGAATCCAGCCATTTTTATTTTAGTTTTGGTCACGGAGATACGAAATAGTTATGGATACATGACCTCTTATAAGAAAGCATGGATAGCAAAGCAGAAGGTAATTGTTCAACTATTTGGCAATTGGGATAAATCCTACAATGATCTGCCAAAATGGTTAGGTGCAATGCAATAGTTTGTTCCTCGTACAATAGTGGAATTACAGACCATAGCTGCATACAACAGTCAATTATTGGTGCAAGGTAAGCGTATTTTCCATCAACTTTTTTGGACTTTCAAGTCTTGCATTGAAGGCTTTCCATTTTGTAAGCCTATTGTGCAAATAGATGGTACATTCTTATATGGAAAATACCAAGGAAGATTATTGTTAGCTGTTGCACAAGATGGCAATTAAAACATTGTACCAATTGCGTTTGCAATTATGGAGGGTGAGACACAAGAAGCATGGTTATTTTTTCTCTGCAATTTACGTGGATATATTGTTACACAACCTGGCATTTGCTTGATTTCTGATCAACATGAATCCATCAAATCTATCATCAGAGACTCAGGTGGTGCATGGAAACCTCCACATGTATATTCTATATATTGTATTTGGCATATTGCAGCTAATTTCATGAGGAGGTTTCATAATAAAGACTTGTGTCGACAGGTTGTTAACATGGGTATGTATTCGTAATTATGATTATTTAACCTCTTACACTTCTCTAAATTTTTATTTTTATTAATAAGCTATTTACAAGAATGTAAATTAACATATGATTTTAACAGCGTACGAGTTGAGGCAACCTCATTTTTAGTGGTACTATGAAAATCTTCATGCGAGAAATGCAGAAGCGGCCGATTGGATTAATAAAATCCCGAAAGAGAAATGGGCTCAATCATATGATGAAGGAAGACGCTATGGACATATGACAATGAACCTAGCTAAATGTATAAATTCAGTGTTGAAGGGAACTCGTCATCTACCTATTACTGCTTTAGTCCAAGCAACGTATTTTAGGTTGGCTGAACTATTTGTTAAAATGGGGAACAACCAGATAGCAATGATAGAGGCAGGCCACACATACTGCGAAATTGTCATTGATGCCATGCGAGAAAATCGAAGGAAAGCCAACTCCCACCTTGTTCGTAGATTTACACGAGCAAATCAATCTTTCTTGGTTCAAGAGTTAGAAAAATTACAGGAAGGAGTTGTGGCTTCAAATTAAAAAGTTAATCTTAATGAGAGATGGTGTGATTATGGAAAGTTTCAAGCACAAAGGTACCCCTGTTCACATGTTGTTGCTGCTTGTGCTCATGTTTATATAGATTGCATGCTATATGTGGACAATGTCTATAGACTGGAAACTATATACAATGTCTATCAACATGAGTTTCAACCCATCGGGCATAAAGATTATTGGCCGAAATATAACAGTCCATAATTATATCCTAATCCAGAAATACGGAGAGATCCAAAAGGTTAGCCAAAATCAAGTCGTAGTCATAATGAAATGGACCTTAGGGAGAGATGCCAACCAAAGCGTTGAGGATTTTGCAGGAATAAAGGTCGTAGCCGTAACAAATGTCCTTACAAATCCGATATCTCGAGGGAGAGTTCGCATCAACGATAATGTAGTAAAAGATTTTTTATTGTAAAATTTTATACTTATACATAAATCGAAGTTATTTAAATGTTTATATCCAATTTTTAAATATTAGTATATTTATATCTATACTAAATTTAATATACTCATACAATATGCCCAAAACTCATAATAACTTTAAACTATCAGCATATATCATTACTATCATATTAAAAATTAAAAATCTACAATATTTACTCAAGTATAAAAATAAAATTGTATTATTTATCTTATTATTATAAAAAAATGTACTGGGAACTCACCTTCTGACATAATAGATAATATTTGACTAATGACTACTAAATTTTTTGGAACCCAAGAGATGTGATACATGCATGGGAAATCAAATTCTTTCTGATATGATAGATAATTTATATATTTATACATAATTTATGTAAATATATATAT
>JAQSVH010049117.1:22480-34884 GCA_029448705.1 Adansonia digitata | reverse complement strand
TGTTTCTTAAAAAAGGTTTTCCCATATCCAAGTTGTCCACTAAATTAACTTTAAGAATGTTAGGCTAAATTGCTTTTATGCATGTCCATGAGCAAAATTATGGAAAATTAGATCCATAAGCATGAAAATGTGTTTTTGTAGGATATGCTCTAACCCAAAAAGAATACAAATGTTATGATCCAAATTAAAAAGAAAAAAGATGAATGTTACAATATATGTCACCTTTTTTAGTTTAAACCATATTTTAACACTCATTTTTAAGGGGAGACAAATATCGAAGATTCAAAACACTTTAATGATAGACCAAGTTCTTTTTATAAATATAGAACTTAATATTTTAAATAATGCAAATATAAGTCTAAAGTCTATAGACACCAAAGTTTAGGTAAATTTTTTCTTAAAAAAAGGCATAATACACCAAAGTTCTTGGAATGACATAACCCAACAAAATTTCATTGCTAAGCAAAAAACAAACATCTTTTAGATGTTGCTAGAGCTTTAACATTTACTAATAAGGTTTCTAAGTGTCTTTGGGGTGAAGTTCTTTTAACTAAACATATCTTACAAATTTAATGCCTATGAAGATCTTGAAATTTCAAACATCTCTGAGTGTTTCTTAAAAAAGGTTTTCCCATATCCAAGTTGTCCACTAAATTACCTTTAAGAATGTTAGGCTAAATTGCTTTTGTGCATGTCCATGAGCAAAATTATGGTAAATTAGATCTGTGAGCATGAAAATGTGTTTTTGTAGGATATGCTCTAACCCAGAAAGAATACAAATGTTATGATCCAAATTAAAAAAAAAAAAGATGTTTGTTACAATAGATGTCACTTTTTTTAGTTTAAACCATATTTTAACACACATTTTTAAAGGGAGACAAATATTGAAGATTCAAAACACTTTAATGATGGACCAAGTTCTTTTTATAACTATAGAACTTAATATTTTAAATAATGAAATCTGAGTCTAAAGTCTATAGAGTCATCTCATAACTTGGACAAAAGTAGAAATAGAGTAACAATAGGTTAAAATAACCTTTTTATTTACTCAAAGAGGAAACAAATTCAAGACAATGATATTAATACCTTTCAACAATGTCAAGAATCCAAACCATAAAATTTTCAAAACTCCATTGAAGATTTAGGTAATCTTTATCTTGAACCAGTCCAAGTCAGTTTACCTAATTCTAAGTCTATTTAGTCTAAGTCTAGACTATCTGATCTTAATATTCCTATTGCTATTTGTAAGAGTATTAGAAGTTGTACCAAGTATATAATGACAAACTGTGTCTTACAAAAATCTTTCAACTACTTTTTCTATATTTACCTCATAAGTATCTAGTATAGAGATCCTAAAGACTATGCAAGATACTTTACAAAGTTCTTTAGTGAAAGAGGCTATTTTGGAAGAAATATTAGCTCTTGAGAAAAATAAGGCATAAGTGATAATTGGTCTGCCAAAGGAGGAAAAAATTAATTTACTGCAAATGGGGATTCATAACCAAGTACAAGTCAGATGGATCCTTTGAGCAATACAAGTCATATTTAATCACTAAAGGTTTTACTCAAACATATAATATTGACTATCTTAAAACCTTTGCACTCGTGGCAAAGTTAAACACAGTGAGAATACTTCTAGGAATTGTAATTAATTTTGATTGGCCTATAGGACAACTAGATGTTAAGAATGCATTTCGTAATGGTGACTTAGATGAAAGAGCTTACATGGATCCACCACTAGGTTTTTTAAGAAAAAGTCTAGGTAAAGGTATGTAATATGAAGAAGTCTTTATATGGGTTAAAATAGTTGCCTAGAGCTTGGTTTAAAAGGTTCAACTAGCTTGTAAACATTCAAGGATAGACAAATCACATTATGTTTTCAAAGTATTCAACTGATAGGAAGATAGCCATTCTCATAGTTTATATGGATGATATTATTCTAACTAGGGGATAACACATCTGAGATAGAGTGATTAAAATAATATCTAGTCTTTAAATTTGTAATTAAAGATTTGGGATCATTAAAGTATTTTCTTGAAAGGGAGGTAGCTTGATCAAAAAAGAGGATTATAGTTTCATAGAGGAAATATGACATTGATCTACTAAAAGAAATAGGGATAAGTGGTTGTCACCTTTCAGAGACCTCTATTGATCCAAATTAAAAGCTTGGACATAGCAAAGTGACCAAATGGACACAACATGGTACCAAAAGTTGGTTAAAGCTTATTTATTTATCCTATATTAGGCCTAATATTGCATTTGTTGTTAGTTTTATAAGCCAATTCATGCATTCTTCTCAAGAATAGCATCTTAAAGTTGTATATCAAATTCTAAAATATTTGAAGAATTCTATAATGAAAGGTTTATTCTTTAAAAGGAATAACCAAAAAGGCATTAAGGCATACATTGATTCAGATTGGATAGGATATGTTACAAATAGAAAATCAATATCAAGCTATCGCATGTTTTTGTGGGGGAACTTAGCATGGAGAAGCAAACAAGAAAATGTAGTTGTTCGGAGTAATATCGAAATATAATACAAATCAATGTCTCATCGTGTTTGAGAGATGATATGGCTAAAGTGGGTTTTGGAAGAGTTAAGCTAACCTATAATTATGCCTATGAAGTTGTACTATGACAACAAAGCAACCGTTAGCATTGCACGCAACTCTGCTCAACAGGATAGAATAAAAGAAGTTAAGATTGATTAACACTTCATAAAAGAGAAAATTGAAGTGAATGTTACTTGTATGTTTTCTAATGTCACAACAAATAGTCGATATTCTCACAAAGGGATTGTTCAAAAGGCATGAGTTTTTTATCAGCAAGCTAGGCATGATAGACATTTATCCACCAATTTGAGAGGGAGTGTTGATTAGTGTAGGAAAGTTAGACCAAGGAGATAATTCATGATTCTTAGGAATCAAACCAATAATTGCTTTGATTCTTGATTTTTAGAAATCAATTATTCTTTTATTGTTGAGAATTTCTTAGTGTTTTAAACAAGGAGATTTCTTAAATTAAATAAGATCTCCAGTATCTAGATCAAGATAATTCATAGCTTATTAGTTATTTTCTTTTCGTATATATTGTAATATTATTTGGCTGAATAATATATAGTAGAAACAATTTTCTTTCTTCTAAAATTACATATTGTTATACACTATACTTCTAAATTTATATTATACCTTTTTATTATTAATTAGATTTCTCTAATTGATATGTAAAAATTTAATTTTTTTAAAATATTTAGGATTAACTTGATGATAATTAAAATTTTATATGCAATTACTTTATGTTATAAATTCTACTTTGTCACTAACCTTAAACAATAAATTAACTTATTAGATATAATACAAAAGTTAAAATTTAGATTGAATTTTTTATCTTCATAATTAGTTTTGCATTAATATTAAAAGTAATACTTTGTAATAAATTGATATAATGCAAATATGATATAAGATTTACATGTTAATAAAAATTTTAATTAATATACACTTTATTAATTTTATTTCTTTTAAAGTATATGACTATATATTCAAAAAGAATTCCAATAAGTATATACATGCAGAGCATGTCATAAAAATGCAAGTATCGATAAAAAAACAAAGATTAAAAATTTTCAAGTGTTCGACCCTATTTGAGTTGGGCATTTGACAAAGTTTATCTAAATTGATTTTAATTTTAAAACTTAATTTCATATTTAAAATTAATATTTTAAAAAATTAGGGTTTTTTAAGTTTAATAGGCAGAGATTGAATTTTGATAAGGATTTTAAAAGATCAATCGTATCTATTTCAACCCTACCAAACCGATAAGCTGTTTTAATTAAGATTTACATGTGATATTGATAACTTTTTATAACTATTCATTAAAATTTTTATTTCATTTTAAGATAGTAAAACTCTTAAGTTGAAATCTTCTTTCTTCCCTTCATTTTTTTCATTTATGCAAAAATAAATAAATAGATAACGGTCGAAGGATTTGTTATAAAAGTATGTTATTATTATATGTGAGGTATTTGACCTAAATTCAAATTGAGAATAGATTTAGATTCTGGTAAGATATTATTAGTTGTAGATTATTTCGTAGTTAAGTTTATTTAATAAGTAAATATTCTTAATAGAAAAAATCTTAGTGAATAAGAAATCTTGATGACCAAGTAATTACCTTTAGAATAAGTATTAACCTTTAGAATTAGAATGAGAGAGATGAAAACCCTGCAGAATCTCATTATAGAAGGATGCATTGTAGCTTTTTTCATGCAAAAACTACCAGTTATTTATTGAAGGGTTTGTAACTTTATCCGTGAAAAAGTTATAAGTTGTTTGTGAGAAAGTTTGTAACTTTATTGGTAAGAAGTTTAAAAGTTATTTGTAAAGAAGGTTTGTAGCTTTATCTATGCAAAAGCTATAAGCTTGATTACTGATATTGTTTTACCCTTTTAGGGTCATGGATATAGACTAGAGGGGCTAAACCATGTTAAATTTTTTGTTGTTTGTATTTCATTCTTGTTAGTGCTTGTCTGGGTCGTAATTCCCAACAACTAGTATCAGAGCCATGGTTTAAACTCATCACAATGCCGTTATAAGTAATGGTGATTATTTAGTTTCAACAAAGAATCTATTATTGCAGATTGTTATCATCAGATCAAAGCCATTTAAAAAGAGATTTGCTATAAGTGGAGCATTATGGTGACTCCTAATTAATCTAATGATGCAGATTTTGGGTCAATATTGATAACTAATATTCTCTGGAGACAGAAAAATTAAGAGATAAATCCTGTTAAAGCAGCATTCAAGGTTGATTCAGTCGTGGTGGAGTCAAAATTACTTGAAAACTAGTGGAATTTGTGTTAGGGGGAGATTATTAGGTATTTGACTCAAATTCAAATTGGGAATTGGTTTAGATTTTGGTAAGATTCTATTTGTTTTAGATTGCTTGGTAGTTAAGTTTATATAATAAATAAATATTCTTAATAGGAAAGAAATTTTAGTAAATAAGAAATCTTAATTACCAAGTAATTACCTCTATAAATAAAGAGTAGTTGTTGACCTTTAGAATTAGAATGAGATAGATGTAAACATTGTGGGATTTCATTATGGGAGGATGGTTTATAGTTTTTTCATGCAAAAGCTACTAGTTATTTGTTAAAGGGTTTGTAATTTTATCTGTGCAAAGGTACAAGTTGTTTGTGAGGAAGGTTCTTATAACTTTATCTATACAAAAGTTTTAAATTATTTGTGAGAAAAGTTTATAGCTTTATTCATGCAAAAGCTACAAGTTTGATTAGTGATATTGTTTTACCATTTTAGAGTAGTGGATATAGGCTTGAGAGGTTGAACCATGTTAAGTTTTGTGTTGTTTTATTTCTTTTTTACTAGTGCTTGTTTAGGTTCACCACGATATTCCCAACATTATATATATTTACCATCTTATGTTTTATTTTTTTCTCCATGTTCTTGTTTTTTCTCTTGGAATTTATACAGGAGATACAAAAGGGGATGGAATTCGAATCTTGTATCTATATTTCTATAATATTATTAAAGTTTTTGAGTTCAATGTTATGAATTAAGTGACATCAACTTAGTTAAGAAAATTATTAAAACAAAAAATACAGTTATGTTATTAAATAAAATCATAGGTATTTATGTTGTTTAATTTTTAAAAACTAACTGCCACTAAAAAACTACTCATTTTTTTATAATCTATACCATATTAAAGGGTTAAATAAAAAATATATATTAAAATATAAATTTAAAGATAATTATGTATTTTCTATAAAAAATACCCTTTAATAAGATTTTTTTTTTAAGCATAAAATTTTTTATTCACCTTCTCTTTCATCCATCCACGTAGTGGGTGTCTCATAATTTAATACTATTATAATGCTTGTGAACTAAGTTTAGTGTCACAACTTAAGATGTATCAACTTAATTAAAGAATTGGCAAAAAAACCCTAATTCACTTTTTAAAAAATACAAATAACTATAAATGTTATTTATATAAAAGTTTAAATATTTTCTATTAATTTTGTTTTTAAAATTTATAGTTATTTAATTTTAAAAAACTACCTACTATCAATATGTTAGTTTCTATTTTTCTCAATTCCCCTTTATCTATTTTTTTTTTTCTTTTTCACCACGTTGTGGGTATATACAAATCTAGTTAATTTCAATCCTGTTAAAAAGGTTAATATCAATTTTAAATTATTTTTATTAGTAAAATATATTTTATTATATATTTAAGTCCATGATATTATTTTTTATTTTTGTTATAAATCACTATTTCTTGCAACATTTTATGAATGCATGTTAAATTTTGATTTCAAGCTTCAACGTAAAAATAAAAGTAAATAAAGAGAAAACTAAAGTGCAAAATCACACATTAATGATTTCATGTAAGCTAAAATCAATTTATAACGAAAATAAATTTGCAGTTAATGTACAACAATAACATGTTTGAAAAACACAAATTAAATTTTATAAATATAATATATATGTTAAGAGTGACATAAATATAATATTTGGATTGTAAATGATATCGAACTTAATTTTTTTTATCTATTATATGTAGAATAAATTAGAATAAATTAAAATATATGGTTCTTCCTTCCATTCACGTACGGGTGTAAATACACGTGTCGGTATGTTGGCCATAATTATCAAGTATAAATTAACGTCATCCTTAACCTTTGATAACCCATCTTTCTTCTGTCCACTCTCTATCTTAATATTTCTTATTACCAGCTGCTGGCTCTTCTCTTTCTCTATAATTTTGTAGTGTCAGAATTTGAGCTTGTACCTACAGGTGCGCGTTAGCATGAGATCATCAAAGCGTTATCTTCGATTCAGAAGAAAGGTTTCGGTTACGAGAGGAAGGAACATCCGAAGGCAGAGCATGAGTTCCGGTAATGCCACTGCTGCTGAGTCTATAAGAACATCCATAGAAAGGAAGCTTCAGCAGCTGCAAAGGATGCTTCCAGCTGGTTGTCATGAGATTAACATGGAAACCTTCTTTCAAAGGACTTCTGACTATATCTTTTTTCTTGAAGCCAAAGTAAGTTTGCTTCAGAATTTATCTACTTTTTATGGAGTCTAGTAGCAGACAATTACATTGGGTTTCGCTATTTGTAAGGGGCCTGCCTTAGTTTGATAATCTTGTTTGATGTCTAGCAGCCTGCCCTCTAGATGGAAATGAATGTAATTTCCCAGAATGTATTCATGTTTATGCTTCTATTCGTTCGTAAAAAATAAAGCTTGTAATTAAGCATCATGACAGCAGAAATTCGTTCCTGCTTTGTGGATATTGGATTTTGTGCGCATTCATATTATAATGGATATAACTATAAGGAAGACGGTAATAGAAGAAAGCTTAATTGAACCATGAAATGAAATTCAAGGATTAAATATCTACTCTGCAATCAGTAAACAATTAACAAAGATTATTTACTGACCTATCTAAGAGGAGATGATGCATTAATTACATAATCTTTTTATAAAATATCATGTTAATCAATTTCAACATGTCCCCAACTAACATTTCTTGTATCTTGTAATTAAAGTTACTTGTTCAACTAAAAAGTGTAAAAGCAACTTTTGGCTAATCTACTGTTTCTGTTAGAAAAAAGTTTAGATTAAAAAATTCTTGAGCTGAAAAAAAGTGTATTATAAAATCGGGTGTAAAAAAATATGGTTTAAAAAATTTTAAATATTTAATATTTCTTTGAAAAAGTGATATGATAAATTAAAACGTAAAAAAAATATATTTATAGAATAACAAAAATTTAAAGATACAAAAATAATAAAATCATTTTACACTAAAAGTCAGTTTTGAAACTGCTAAATTACTTAAATACTAATCTTTAAAATATGGTGTCAAATATGAGTTAAAAATTTTAAGTATTTTATATTATTTTTGAAAAGTGATAAGATAAAACTGAGAAAAAAAAAGTAATATGATAAATTGAAACATAAAAAATATATATATGTATAAAATAATAAAAATTTAAACATACAAAGATAATAAAATTATTTTATACTAAAAGATAGCTTTGAAACTGCTAAATTACTTAATACTAACCTTTGATTAAGTTACAAACTTATAAAAAATAAAAAATTTACCTATTTAACATTGAATATATCTATGGTGAACATAACGTTTAATTCAACCTTAAAAAATTATGTCATATATATATATATAGAAACACACATATGTGGATGCTAAATTAGACCTCGATCCGTTTGAACATCTGCTTCGATTATTTTGCGATATATAACAGTACTATACAGGGAATCCGGAAAGGTAGGTAGCTAATTAACCATAGAAGGTTGGAGGCATTAGATTCTTACCATGCACTGACAAAATGGAATGCAAAACACACACACATGCTTTTGTACCCCAAAGTCAAGCTTCTCACAGTCCAAAGTCAAACTTGGGCAAGTAAATTTATTATTTTGTGATCGTGGCATTAAATAACCCAGTACTGTCTAGGCCACGAACACAGTTAATGTTGGGAAAGAAGATCTTAGAAATTGAAATCCAAATTTTAATTTTGTTAGATTTTTTTTAAAAAATAATTGTATGAAGATTTTAATTTATAAAATTGATATGAAAATTAGGGCATTTACAAAGAAGTAGAAACATTAACTACTTCAGATGGATTATGGAATACTTAAGATTTAGGGGCAGAGTTTGGTTTTGATGCAGGATCGTCCCTTGGCGGTATTTTTTTTATGCTGATTTGAGGCTCATTATTAGTTTGCCTGTCTGGGCTTGTTGTGAGGGAGGTGTTATGGATTCTTTTGGTGCTTTTTCTTGATTTTTGCTGGCAGTTTCCTTTATCTAGTAGCTAAAGTTAATTATAAAATGGAAAAAAAAAAAAAAAAGAGAACTCTTCTCTTGTATATATCTTTTGTGTTCATCATCTCATTTACTTGGGTTCCGAATATCAATTTTTTTACCTATTTTGATGAAGAAAATACCATCGCGTGACTGATTATAAGTAAGTCATATATATATATATATACACACACACATGCAGATATATATATATGTATATATCTGTGAGTGTGTGTTTCAATCAATTACCTGTCATAACTATTTGCCATCTACTATTTCCGCAGTTGTTTGAATGTAATGATGATCTTTGAGAAAGTTAAAAGAAGGGGGGGTGGGTGCTAATAACAAGTTGTAATGTTAAGAGAGCAAAAAGGGGCATTCGATAGATTTATTTACTTCAAAAGCTTGCATCTGGATCGACTTCAAGTGACTGCTATATATTTATGATATCATGTTAGATAAAATCATAGCCAAGTTCTTATCAAGGAATGCACATGCAAACCAAATTAGAATTTAGTTAGCTCATACACTTATTTTTATAAGTGATCTTTAATAAATATGAAATTTAAATTTTAATATTTATAATTAAATTTATTTAAAAGTCAAATTTTAATTTTTTTTTTTTTACAAATTTACATCAATTAGCTCAAGATTCTATTTAAAAATAAAAAATTTTATTTAAATTTAATTAAAAATAAATATTAATATAAAAATAATATTTTTATATATCCCTTGCCTCAATATTAAAATTCAATATATATCCTTGCCGTACCTTCATGTGAAAAGTCCAAATCTTCGACTCATTCGGCTCTGATGATAAAAATAATTTCAGTCGGGACTTAGGACATCAAAAACCCAAGATGAATTCCCGTGAGCTCAACTCTAAGAGTAATTACAGTTTCAAAAGGTGTATATATATACATATATATTTTTATATATACAATCATCAAGTCAACAACTACCAAATTAATATAGGCTGTGGTAGGGCCATATGCAAAGCATTGTTTTGCATAATTTTGGCTGAATCCATATATGCTTGCCTCTCCATTTATTCAGTGGTTGCATCGACATTTGGAGAGAATTAAGAGATCGATTACAAACCCACAGTGAAATTTGGATGCATAGCTTTTTTTTTTTTTTGGTGGTTTTAATTATCCCTAAAAAAAAATCTCGTGTCAATTTATTCCGGCCTTCAAAGTCAAAGAAACTTTTTTTTTTTTGGTTCTGTTATTATTATTATTATTATTATTATTATTATTATTATTATTTTTGGTTCAAGTTATCAGGCACATTATTGAAGGTTGAAACTAATCAGTTTCAAATGCCGTACACGTGGTACAATGTATATTTTTCTGATGAAAAAAAAAAAGAAAGATAAATAATTTTCAACTTCAAGCACTTTATGTATTTATTTTTAGCAAATGATATTTAATAAAATTTAGAATTTAAATTTTAATATTTATAATTTTTTTAATTTTAAAAAAAATTTGAACCATCCATCAAAAGCCAGATGGCCTGGAATTATTAGACTCCAACGTGAATGTGTGCATTTTTAATTGGTCACCAGAAAATCCAGGTAAAGACATGACATCCATAGATATCATTGTCTGTAACTAACAATCAATTAAGAATTTGGTTACATGCAGTATTAACGAGGGAATCCGGCAAGCTATCATGGTCACAACAGCTCATTGTTCAATCATATTAGCGTCCAAACAATGCGATGCACGCCTAGATCTTTCGGTTAGAAAGAGCGTTCTCTGAGAATTAATGGCTCTTTTTTGTCAGTGTTCAAACAGTGGATAGGACTTATTAGGACTTTGGTTTTGATAATTAAAGCACTTAAGACAAACATATAACAACTAACTTGATGACGAACCAATTATAATCAGATAAATGTCAGTTTTTTGGAAAATGGACTGCAGAATAGCACAAACAACATTACCGAGAAATGCTGCATGTGCGACAAAAAAATTTCGCCACAGCATCGTCAATATAGTTTAACAGTTTAACGTTGATGGATTTGTGAACGAAATGATAATTAAATGAGTACTTTTTATCATGACAAAATTAACAATGGACTTTGTGATAGGAATGTGACGAAAATAACTTTTGCCACAAAATCGGTCTTGTTTTTTTGAGGCAAATGAAATAATTTTTCCATCAACATCTGTCACGACAAATTCTGTCGTAAAGTTTTTTTTTTCCTAAACCAAATTAGATTTTAATTAAACAAAATGTAGATAAAGTCTAGCATAATGCGTAGACAGAGTTGAATAAAGTGCAAATGTGTTTGCTCAGACTTTTATTTAGTTTAAAAGCTACTTAAAAATAGAAGCCAGGCCAAATATAACTTTTAAGAAGCTCTTAAAAAGATGAGTTTAATTTTAATGAACAAAATTAAAAAAAGCTTAGAAAAGGCTAAAAATATAAGCGTTTTATATATAAGAAGCATGCGTTTTATATAATTTTTATTTTCCTTCAAAAATGTCCGTATTTATTAAAATATAACCTAATATGAAATAATTTTTCCTTCAAAATCTGTGATGAAAAATTTTGTCATAAGTTTTTTTTTTAAACCAGATTAGATTTTAATCAAACTAAATGCCGATAGAGTCTAACATAATGCATATGTAGTGTTAAATAAAATGCAAATACAAGATCTTAAGTGCCTTTTGGCCTGGCTTTTATTTAACTTGAAAGTCGCTTCAAAATAGAATCTAGGCCAAATATATATTTTTTAAAAGTTTTTAAAAAAAGCCAGTTTATTTTTAATGAATAAAATAGAAAAAAAAACTTTAAAAAAAGGCAAAATATGAGCTTTTCAAAAATAAGCTAACTTTTTATATAATTTTTATTTTCCTTAAAAAATGTCCTTAATCATTAAAATGTAGCTTAATATCTATTAAAAAAAACTTACAAAAATACAATTACCAAACAACTTTAAGTTATTTTTTAAAGTTTTTATTTTTTATAAAAACTTCGTAATAACTAAAAAAAGATGTGCTAAATAGACACTAATATAGACACACACCATGACCCCTATATCCTATATCATTTAAGCCATGCGTTGATCTAGTTTGTACTTTCAACTTCCATCTTAGCAAGTATGCTGCAAAGTAATTTGCCTTCATGCACACATGAACAAAATCAACCAGTTTAGTTTGTTAAATAACTATCAATTTCATTAAACGTTCTCCAATCTGCACATGACCTCAAATCTTAAATATTGATAGACTTCTGTGGGACTTGCGGTAGATTTAATATACTTATTTATTTTATAAATATTTTTTTTTTATAAGTGAAAATTTTGTTACAAAAACGTAACAAAAATTCTGTCACTATTTTCGTGAAAAAATGTGTATCAAAAAATTTGATCAAAAAGACAAATCATAAATAATAATATAATTTTTAATATATTTGTGATAAATTTAATAAACTTATTTATTTTATGAAAAAACATTATTTATTAATAGCAAAGTTGATTTATTAGGACCAAAGTTGCTGTGACGGTAGTGTCAAAAATTTTACCATTACATAAGTGACGGAACATCAATGACATA
>JAQSVH010048692.1:8952-20856 GCA_029448705.1 Adansonia digitata | reverse complement strand
TTTTTTTAAAAAAATATCTCATTATTAAAATATCCACATAACCTCTTTAATATGCTTGGAGAAATTTCACGTACTACTTTAATTCAGAGACATTGCCTTAATTTTAAAACTTTTAGTTCTATAAAAAATAGTAAAATTTTTTCCTAAGACCCAATTTTTATAAAAAGTATAAAACTAGACTCTAAGGACTAGGGTTTGGTCAAAGAAAGCAAAATGTCCAAAAGTGAACCTTCAACACAAAAGCATCTCGGTGACCCTAAAAGACTTGATTCTAAGATAAATTACTAAAATATCCCTAAGTTATGCATTTGGCATGAAAGTATTCCGATAATCCTAAAAGACTTAATGACATCATAGACGAACAAAGTTCCTACTATGCACCTTCGACATGGAAATATTCCAACGATCACGTAGGAATTGGTTCTATTGTATAGTACTAAAAAGTCCCTAAGGTTTACTTTTAACGTTAAAGTATCCCGATAACCTTAAAAGACTTGATAGCCTTATAAAAAGATGAACCTATCCTTATTATACACCTTTGACATAGAAGTATCTTGGTGATCATAAAGGACCTAATTTTAAGATAAATTACAAAAATGCCCTTAGGCTCTACCTTTGACATAGAAGTATCCTGGTCACTTAAAGGACTCGATTACATCATAGAAGGGTGATTCTATTCATACTGTGCACCTTTGACATGCAAGCATCCTAGTGATCACATAGAACTTGGTTCTAATGTAAATTACAAAAATATCCATAAGACATACCTTTGACATGAAAGTACTCAGGTAGCCCTAAAGAACTTGAAAATGATATGAAACGACAATTTTACCCTATATGGGTAATTTGATGTGGAATGGCAATGATATCCTTTATGGGCAACTTGACATCAAATATGAACTAAGATGCAAAGATTGCTAATAGGTCCCCAAAACCTTAAAGAACTGGAAAATGATATGAAATGACAATTTTACCCTATATGGTCAATTTGATGTGGAATGACAATCATACCCTTGGTAGGTAACTTGGACATCAAATATGACCTAAAATGCAAAGATTGCTAATAAGTCTGTGAATTTCTCAAAATTGCATATTACTTATAAAATGGCTAAAATGCTAGAAAAGTTCCAAAAATGATTTTAAAATATATTGAAAATTCACAAAATCCACCCTAAGACCATTCGACTAACCATGGTTGACCAAGAAAGAAAATTTTCAAAATTTACAACTTAGTTCCTAAGGTTTTCTAAAATTGCTAAAAGCCCCTAAAGAATGAAAATTTACCAAAACGGCCATACATGTTCTGCAAAGGCTTGGAAACACCTTTCCAAGGCCTTAAAAATTTTGAGGAATAATAGACTTAAGAAGTAAGGGGAAAATTACAAAAATATCCCCTTAGCCGTTTGGCCTTCACCAAAAATCCAAGAAATTTTTTTTATCAAAATTCCCTTATGCATAGCAAGATAAAATATGTCTTAGCTACTACCATGCTCAAATTATCACTAAGATACAAAAAGAACATTAAATGACACCATGATGAATTTAAAGACTAGTTTTATTTCATAGCATAAAATTATTTGATAATCAACACAACCATATTGACCCAAAAAAAACATGAATTTGCATGATCTCATAATCAACATAAAAGTATTCACAATAAAAACAAGAATTTCCATGATCTCAAAATCAACACAAAATATTCATAATCAACTCACATGAAAATAAATAACAAAAAATAAGTAATAATAATAAATAAAACATGCAACATATGAAATGGCATGACAAATCACTCTCAATCTGCACAAGTTCAAATCATAATATCAACAAACATTTTGGAAGAAAACATGGAAAATCATGCAAGCAAAAATTTTCTAATTACATGTAAAATGAAATTCGGTATAAACCCATAATACATGAGCATAGAAAATTCATTAAGATCAAAATCAACTCATATGAACGTGCTTGAAAACTTTAAACTTAAAAAAATGATTTCGCTAAAGATTAAATGAAACTGTAATGTCAAGTTACAATAAATTAGTCATGGCTTTCACCCAGAAAAATTGGTTCATAAAGCTAACAACAAGGAAAGAAAATTTCAAAATCAAGAATGGATATAGATAAAGATAAATGACATAGAAAATGAAGAAAATCTAGATAGAAACTAAAAGTAAAAGTATCTTTGAAATTAAAACACTTTGATTGCAATTTATAACTTTAAAATTGAATTTTTCTCAAAGAAAACTAAACACAAATTAAAGAAAACCAAGAGAACTTTTTTTTCTCTTGAAGGAAGCAAGATGATCGACCAAAAAAATGGTGCTCCCATATTGTCTTGGAAATTTCAGCCCAAAGAAGTTTTATATCCATTTTTCTTTTTTTTTAATCATTATTATTGATTAATTTCCACACTTTAATTAAGTTAAAGCTTCCATCATTTAATGCACCTCTATCCATGACATTCATTCTTATTTTCAACAACCTAAAAAGATCCAAATTAAATCCATGGTGAAAAATGTGTTGTTGAATTTAAACTTGATCCAATGGTGGCAAAAAAGTCAGAACATTCGACAGCAAATTTGATTGGTTGGAAAAATTGACTTAATCAAAAATTAACCAAAATGCCACATATAAGTGTATTTTATTAATAATAAATAAATAACATTTGATCTAATGACTATTAACATACTTGACCAGTCAAAAATTGATCTAATGGTTGGTAAAATGTTGGAAAATTCCATGCATTGATATTCTATATGGAATATTCGTGTATGAATTAAAAAAATAAAAATAAAAATGAATAAACAAAAACAAAAACAAAAAATAGATAAGAAAATCCAAGTGCTGAACTTTAAAAAAGAACTTTTGTAAATTAATTGAAAATTTTACATGCGAAAATTTTCAAACTCATAAAATTTTACGAGAAAAACCCTTATAGAGGAGATCCTTATTTAAAAAAGATGGAAAATTCATAAAATGAATTAGAGTTTAAAAAGAAAACTAAATTAATATTAATTTAATGAAAATATTTAAAGAATTTTAACAATTCTAAACTTGGGAAAATTCTGCAAAAAAATTTTACAAAGTAGAAAATTCCATATTTTGGAAGCGAAAAAATTCCAAAAATAAATCTAAATTTAAAAAAATGAACTGAGTTTAATACCTTGCTCAAAACATTATTTGGCAGAAATAATAAAGATAAAAACTTGAAATATGGAGTAAGTTTTACTAGAAAACAATTCGAGAGTAGAACATTCTTAGTATAGTAGAAATTTTAAAATTAATAAATAAATTTAACAACTTGATACCTCATAGTAAAAAGTACCAATACAAAATTTTTTTCTTGAATATTTTGATTTTCCAGAATAAGTATCAACATAAATTCAACAGGGGTATTGGTAAAAATATACGATAGTTTACTCTTTAAATTTTATGAAAAAAATCTCAAAAAATTCTTGAAAAATGGAAAATTTGACCCGTGATATTATCTGCAGAAATAAATTTTAATATTTGGCTAGAAAATATTTAAAAACTAATTTTTCTATTAAATATTAATCCTTTTTATTCGAGATTTGTTTTTTGTGATCTTTAAAATTGCAAAATTTCATCATATGCATGTGTGGTCATTTAGGCATGACTAAAGAGGTCTTGAAAATGCCCATTTTGAATGGAAAAGGTTGACCTTTACTATGGCAATCGTTAGACTTTCAATCCTGAATATTTAAGACTATTAAAAAAAAGGTCTAGATGAAATTAGGTGTCTATAATGACCACCCAAATGTTGATAGAATAGAGTGTGAATTCTTTAAAACCCTTCAGTAATCAGCCTATCAGTGTAATACGATCCCTTCACCAAATATCTAGATAAAAGAGAAGCATGGTGTAGTGTTTACTCATAAGACATCCATGTTAGATTTTGTAACTTATGGTTAATGATCATGAACCTATGAGCAACTAGTCTAATAATCCACTATGCTCTAGCCAGAGACTTAATCTAATTAACCATAGTCAAGATCATTCGAGATATGTCTCTGATATAACTAGAAATGGTGAATCCTCTCTTGATCACACATTAATCCACCATATGCTTTATGTTATACCCAATACCACCTTATTTTGGTATCCATCCATTGTGGACCCATTTGTAATAGTCTAATTATAACATTCCACATAGAAAATGACCTGGTATCTCAAGTCTAAGGTCTATTATACATAACTAACACATGAAAACATTTTCCATATATACTTGAGTGAAAATGGAGTTCAAGCCATGTTCAATGAATGACAATGGAGTTTGAGCCATGTTCAGTGAATTTGTTTTCATAAAACAAGCACCCATGTGCTATCATTAAGTATCTCATATACTCTAACTTCTATGATATCAAAGAGTTGCATGCATCTAATGCATAAAAGCTTAGTATATACTTGTCTTTATGCATTGCTAATGCCCTATCTTGACAATATGATGACTAAGAACATTTTTAGAAATATAGCTTTGATCCATAAGGATCTCATCATCATAACTTATTACTATCTTTGCAAGGCCATTGTATTCCAAGGGCTTTATCCAATTAATGTTTGCATAAGTGTCAATCATGCCACTGATATAAAGGAAAACCATGTTACTTTAATTTAATAACAAGTATGATTATTTAACTATGTATTCGATGTCCCAATCTAATTAGTTTAAAAGCATACACCAACATTATTAAGATCTAAATGGTTTGATGACTTGATAATACAGATTATCATTAATGAATTAAATGTATACTTTACATAGAGTAATATGATTGCTTCAATTGCAAGTGGGGGATGTTGGTGTATGCCCTTGAACCAATAGAATCAGGACATAGGATACATGGTTAAATAACAAGAAACATGTTACTAGGCTAAAGTGCCATAGGTTTTTCTTCATGTTAGCAGCATGCTTGACACTCATGCAAACACTTATTGGATGAAGCCCTTAAAACACAATGACCATGTTGAGATAGCAATGAGTTACGATGATGACATTTTTATGCATCAAAGTTTTGTTTTTAAAAGTTCCCCTAGTCATTGTTTTGTCAAGACAAGGTATTGACCATACACAAAAACTAGTATATGTTAAGCCTCCATGCATTGGATGCATGCAACTCTTTGATCTCATAAAACTTAAAATATATAAGATACTTGGGAATAGAATATGGGTGCTTGTTTTATAGAAACAAGTTCACTGAACATGGCCTAAATGAAAACTACATTTGGTATAAGTTACTCAAGTGTCTATAAAAGATGTTATTATGTGTCTGTCGTGTATATTAGTCCTTAGACTTATGATATTGGGTCATCTTATGTTAGTAATATCAAACTTAGAGATTATCACAAATGGGTCCATAGCGGATGGATACTAAAATAAGGGTTATTTTGGTTATGATATAAAACATACTAAGATGAATGAGTGATCCAGAAAGGATTCACCATTTCGAGCGACATTGAAGATATATCTTGAAATATCTTAACTATGGTTAATTAGATTAAAGTCTTTGGCCAAATTATAATGAATTATGAGGAATAGTTCTTCACAGATTGATGATCATGAACCATGAGTTACAAGAACTAATATGGATAATGGTTTAAGTAGAAACTAAATCATGCTCATCTTTAGTTTGGGATATCTAGTGAAATGACCATAGTGCACTACAGGTTACTAAAAGGTTTTGAAGAACTCATACTTCATTTTATTAGCATTTGGGTCATCATGATGGGTTGCTAGATCCTGCTCTTGATCTATGAACATGACTAAAAAGATTACTTATGTTTATTGCCAACATGTTAGGAACCTAATGTTAATGTATGCCCTAAAGTAGCTAATTAGATTGAATGACGCATATAATAGTTAATAATGCAATCCAATCACTTATGTAGTGAGCCAAGGTTTTCTTTCATGTTAGTGGCATGATTGACAATCATGCAAACACTAATTCGATGAAGCCCCTTAAACACAATGGCCTTGCCAAGTTAGTAGTGAGTTAGGATAATGAGATTCTTATGCATTAAAATCGTGCTTCTAATAAAGTTCTTAGTTATTATATTGCCAAGATAGGGTATTGAAAATGCATAAACACTAGCATATGCTAAGCCTTTATGCATTTGATCTATGTAACTCATTGATCTCATAAAAATTAAAGTGTAAAGATACTTGGGATAGCATATGGGTGCTTGTTTTGTGGAAACAAATTCATTAAATATAGCTTGTTTGAGAGCTCCGTTTGAGATAAGTTACTTAATTATTTATGCAATATGTTCTTGCATGTCGGTCATGCATATTATTGCTCAGACTTATGATAAATTTTATCTTGTATAGGAGTTTCATGCTTTGATTCCATCACAAATAGGTCTATAATAGATAGACATTTATTATAGGGTGGCTTTCGGTATGGCATGAAGCATACAAAGGTCGATGAGTAATCTAAAAAGGATTAACCACTTTAAGTGACATTGGAGACATATCACTTTTGTTTTTAGCTTTGGTTAACTTGATAAAGTCATTGCCCAATGCATGATGAATTTAGAAGAAATTGTTTCTTTAGATTCATGAAATTAATTAAAAGTTGCAGGAACTAATATGGACTAATACATGAGTGGAAGCTACACCATGCTCATGGTCCTTCTAGGATATCTGGTGAAAAGACCAAAGTACACTAAGAGTTTGGTTATTGAAAGGTTTCTTAAAGAGGTTATATTGGTTTTTCTTGCATACCGGGTGGCTATGATGCCTTATTAGAGGCTAATCTTGGTTTATAAATATAAATACATTTAATTATTTTATTATATTATACTCTTGTTATGATGGAAGCCTTATGGGTCACACATGATAAAAAGATCTATTAGATTAAAACTAGCATTTAATTAAGTATAACTTAATTAAATAAAAGGTATAATGAGGAGGACTTAATTGAATTAGTTCAATTAAGAATAATTTAAGATATAAATTAGATTTGTGATCTAATTAGAGATATCATAATCTGGCAATAAAGATAAGAATGTCTTATTAAGATAATATTTATTTGTAAACATGGTTTTATGGGTATTATTAAATACAGCCAAATAATTATTTAATATTGGATAAGTTTCCAATTAATTATTTGGAAGATTTGATAATTATTTAATATTATTTACATGAAGTAAAATTTTTTTTACTTGGGTTAGAAAATTTAATTATGAATTAAATTACCTATCATGTAAGTTTAAGGGTTAGGCCAAAAACCCTAATTATCAAGTTAAGAGAGCTTAGTTGTGAACTACTCTAAGTTGGGCTTACTAACGGGCTAGGCACATGGAATAGCTATCTTTGGTATGCTGTAAGGCTAAAAACTTACTAAGTTAGTACTAACACCTAATCTTGGACAAGCTAATTAAAATAGTTTTAATTAGGCTCCAATAAGCACTCCAAAGTGGCACCACCTCTTGCATATATTAGTAATGGGCTCAAGTGACCCATTAGTCAAGCTTAACGTATACTAAGATGTATTTAAATACATAATTAAGGCTTTATGGCTAATTAGAGCAGCCCAAAACCTCTAGGTGCCAACCTCCCTACTTTTCTAAAGGGTTGGTGCAATCCCATATACTTCCCTAAAGGTGTCTTAGGCAAACATAGTTTCTAAGTGATTTAAAATTGTTTCTAATCATAATGAAGGTATAAAATCAGTTTCTATCCTTGAAGAATCAATCAAAATCAAAATTTGGATTTTTAGATTTATTTACTATGATTTATACAAAATAGCTATTTTCCTATGAAGTTACTTTCTTCTTCCTCTTGGCATAATAAGTATTGAAATTTGCCTATGGTACATGGTATACACTACTTGAAAAGCAATTTGTTCTAAAATATTAGATGAAAATGCATGGATGGATAAGATTCCATATGCCTCAGCAATTAGATCCATCATGTGTGCCATATTTTGTACTGACCAGATGTATCATATCCTCCAAAAATCATAAGTAGATACGAAAAAAATCCTAGTGAAGGTCAGTAGACTATTGTGAAGAATATCTTGAAGCATTTATAAAGGACTAAGGATATCTTTCTAGTTTATAGAGGGGTTAAGCTCCAAGTTAGGGTCTACACTAATGCTAGCATCCAATCAAATTTGGATGACTACAAGTGACAAAGAAGTTATGTATTTACCTTTAATGGAGCTACAGTTAGTTGGAAAAGTTCCAAACAATTGATAATTACAGATTCAATAACCAAAGCTAAATACATCTTTTTGTGTAAGGTAGCAGAGAGGGTAATTTAGATGAAAAAGTTCATTACTAAACTTGTCATGCTTCCAAGCATTGTTGATCCTATGCCTCTTTACTATGATAATAATAGAGCCATAGCACAAACCAAAGAACCAATGATCTCATCATAAATAGAAACACATATTGTGATGGTGCCGCATCATTAGAGATATAGTAAAAAGACATGATGTTTATATGGAACAATTACCCATGGAGGACAATATAGCTGATCCTTTCACTAAAGCTCTATCCTAGCAAAAACATGATCAAGATATGGAAGGTATGGGACTTAAACATTTAGGTGGTTGGCTTCAGTGCTAGTGGGAAATTATTGGTGTAAACCCTACAAGCCAATTGTGTTAGCTTGTAATATACCAGCATTGAGAGATTTCATGTAGAAATTTATATTTATTATTAATGTTAATGAGGTATGTCTTTATCCATAAAATTTATTTTGAGTAATGGTTACAAATATCTTATAAAAATAAGACCTAAAAAATACATTGGCATTGTAAAGGAATTGTAATGAGTTACAATTGTGAAGTCCTTTTGCATCAAAACTGTATTTCTAAATATGTTCCTAGTCATATTGTTGTCAAGATAAGGCATTGACAATGCACAATGACTAGTATATGATAAGCCTCTGTGCATTTGATGCATGCAACTGATCTTGTAAGTTGAAGTACATATATACTTGAGGATATCATATGGGTGCTTGTTATGAGAACAAGTTCACTGAACATGACCCACCATGAGAGTTCCATTTAGTATTTCACTTAAGTGTCTATGAAAAATACTCTCATATGTTAGTAGTGTAAATAGTCCTTAAATTTGTGACACTAGGTCACCTTGTATATGAATTATCATACTTAAAGATTATCACGAATGGGTCCATAATGATGGATTGCTAGGAATCCTATTCTTGATAGAGTTTGGCCTCCTGCCAAAATAACATTTAAAAATTCATAAAATATCATCATATTAGTAGGGAAAACAAGTAAACATTAAAAAGTCATATTTCCCTATGGATCTTTCAGGAAAGGTTTTATATTTTGTAAACGGATCTAAATTAAATCAATCATGAGATCAATGACCTCCTAACTTAAAAATATCATAATCTTGTGTTTTCAGGTCTGATAGATCCTTTGTTCTAGGCACCAAGCTTCTTAAGAGGAGATCCAAAATCAAGAGTAACATGTGTCTTGCCTCTAATGGTAATCTAGTGGAAACCTTCTTTAGGCCTAGTGGTTTTCCAGTACTAGCCAAAAGGCTTCTCAAGCCTTAATCAAAAGATAACTTGCCAATACACTTAGATTTTATGTGATCCAGAAGCATTTCCCTTACCTAGTGCACTAAAGAGAAAGAGAAACAGGCCTGTAAGAAAGTAGACAGATGCCAACAGATGAATCCCAAAATCACAATTCTTGATTTTGATAGATTCCACTAAGATAGAAAACCAATTTTGTACCTTTTTTGTGATCAAAAACACTTTGAGATTACCTGCAATGTGAATCGTTGTATAAAGGCTTTAAAAAGTAAAAGGGTTGGCACAACAACCTTTAGTTTTTTGCCTAGGGTTTCCAATAGCTGAATTACTTCCAAAAGAGTTAATGTTGTATAGATATGCCCCTTGACTAGGCTCAGTAGTTTAATAAATGAACCAACCCATTAAATAATCCATATAGGTGTTGCCAATTTAGAGTGTTACTATTTTAATTAACTTATCCAAGATTAGGCTTAAATAGTAACATGTTAATAATTTTGGCCATTAGCACACCAATTATGGCAACATCATGCCCCTGATCCATTAGAAGGCCTAATTTGGAGTAATTCAAAACCAAACCCATTAACTTGATATTTAAGGCTTTTTTCCTAACTTTTAATTTACACGTTATATAATTTAACTTATAATTAAATTTTTTAGCCCAAGTAAAACTATTTTTACTTCATATAAACAATATTAAATAACTAATTAAATAAGGGACGAGTTCACTTTCACCCATTATGCCTGAGCTCGTGTGACACTTAACCCTCTATGCTTTTTTGTGACATTTAACCCCTTGTATTTTGGCCATTATGACACTTAAAGGCAATAATGTTAAATTTGTGCCTAGTTGATATTTTCATACCAAAATAACCTCATCTTTTTCTTTTTCCCATTTTTCTTTTTCTTATGTTCTAAAACCCTAACCCTAACCCTAAAAAAAAACTAAAACTCCATTAATTTAAAAAAAAACCAAAACTTAATTCAATTAAACTCAAAATGAAAACAATCCATTATCCAAAATTCCAAATCTCATTTCAATACTTAAATGAAAGAAAAAGAAATTAGCAAAAGATATTTTAAAGATGAAGATATTTCAAGAAAAAATATTCTTATTTTTCATTGAAAAATTAAATAAAATAATTACTGTTCAAATTTCAAAATTCTCAAGTTCAAGGAATGAAATAAAAGTAGAATTAGTTTTCAATTGCAAAAAATGCCCAAAAAAATATGAAAATTCTTGACATTTAAAAGAATAAAAAATGTAATAATTATTTACCTTTCAAAACTTATTTCAAGTTAAACCTCACCGCATTCTCTCGATGGGCGCAATTTTTGGAAGATTTAACTCAAAATATGAAAATTTCAGATAAAATACCAAAAATCTTGCTAATTACTTAAATCAAAATAAAAAATTAAGGTTTTGGGTTAGAGAAAAGAGGTTTTGGGTAGAAATCTAGGTAAGTGAAAAAGAAAGGGTTTGGGCTTTTTCATGAGGGGCATTCAAGGTACAGAAGAAATCCATTACAACCAATGTTAAGGATTTGCAATTAGAGAGAGAAAAAAATAAAAATAAAAAATAAAGAAAATAAAGGATATAATAATAATTTTGATCAAATATATAACTCTGAGACAGACATTTTAAAAGCACAGGGAATCTGAGTGCCGCAACATAGGTTTATGTGTCAAAACTTTAAAGTACAAAGGGAAAATGGATTTTTTCACATTAAATAATTATCAAATAATTTATTTAATTTTCCAAATACAATTATTTAAACTTATTTAATATTGTACCTAAAATCATGTTTACAAATTGACATTATCCCGATAAGACATTTTTATCTTTATTGCCATATTAAGACATCTTTAATTAGATTTAACAAATCTAATTTATGTTTTAAATATTTTTAATTGAATTTATTCAGTAAGTCCTCTTTAATTTATTTTTCATTTAATTAAGTCCAACTTAATTAATACCAGATTTAATTCAACAATTCTGTATTATTATGTTTGACCATTAGGTTCCTAACATGTTGGCAATGAATATAAATAACAGTCTATGTTTTCAAACATAACTTACTATTTATAGACATAGATCATGAGCAGGACCTAGCAACCCATCATAACCACCCAAATGTTGATAGAATGAAGTGTGACTTCTTCAAAACCTTTTAATAATGAACCTATCAATATAATATAGTCCCTTCACTAGATATCCCAAATGGACAATGAGCATGGTGCAATGTCTATTCCAACTTCTATCCATATTAGATCTTGCAACTCATGTTTAATGATATTGAATTTATAAGGAACTGTTCCTCATAATTATGCTTTGGTGAGAGACTTTAGTCTAATTAACCATAGCCAATATCATT